>BJBW01009408.1:0-36518 GCA_004320125.1 Scolopax mira
ATCTTTCTCTTCGGAACTTGTCTCCAGCATGTCCATGCATAGCCTGTATTGGTACCTAACATTCTTCTTCCCCAGGTGCAGGACCCTACACTTTTCCCTGTTGAACCTCATGAGGTTCTTCCTTGCCCAGCTCTCCAGACAGTCAGTGGGCTTGTGTCAAGGTCTGAAGGCTGTTGCTTGGCCTCCTACTACCCTGCAATGAGACCGTTACGGCTCCATCAGCTGATGTTGACAGGCACATGGAAGAACTAAGCCAGAGTCTGCTGGGGCTGCTGTCCCCAGCTCTCCCTCACTCCAAATGTACAACTGCTGGGAAGGCTCAGGAGCTGCCTCCTGCCATCAGGAAAGGCAAATCTGGGGAACTTTCATCTGAACCCGTCTCACCATGAATTGTGGTGATTCTGGCACTGATTGACTAGGAGTACAGCTGTCCCCATGGTGAGGCAGGAGGTACAGCTGTGTGTGGAGCTATGTGCTGGAGACAAAATGATGGCAAAAACATAAAGAGGGAGCTGCAAGGATCAAGAGTCCATAGATGTCTTCTGGGGATAAAGATGGAACAAGTAATTTCCCCAATATATATGGGGGGAAACTCAATATTATGCCAAGAAAATTTGCTGGAAAGATTTTGGTGTGAGCAAGTAAAACTGTATTTTGGACAATGAACTCTCTCATATGACCAAGAAATAGAAAACTTTTGTACTTAAAGCACTTTAAAAATTATTTTAATGTTTTTTTTTTAAAAGCTATCATGGAAGGAAGTGATAATGAGGTCATCTCCAATAGAATGCATCCATCATGTAACTTTTAAATACCTATTTGATATAAGCAATGTGGCAAAACTGGCATAAATACTCCAGAATATTTTGCTATTGCAAAATATTAATTTTTTCAATAAAACTTTCAGATTAATTTCTGCACTCATTTATGCTGCAGATATACATGGAAGATACATTGCTCTAGCTTCTGTGTTCAAACCCACCCACAAAACCGTTAAATATCTCTCAGCCTTTTAGTGATGGTCAATGAACCAGGCTAAAATCTGACTGAAGTTGCTTTCTTTTTTTTTAAATCTTTTTCAGTGTTTTCAAAACAAAGCTCTGGATGACATATGGAACTGAATACCCATCTGCTTCAGAGACAGCATCAAACTATCAAAGCCAAAACTTAATGCAAAAACTGCTGTCTTGTCTTACAAACATGGGAATACCAAATTTCAGCAACTCACAGAACAGATCTGACACTAACATATGCCCCCAAACAGTCCCTGCAATGTGTTTCCAATCTGGATATTGCAGTGAAATAAAGATATAGTAAAAGCTGAAGGGTCCCAATGCTGGAACCACTTAGGGCACCGCAGTCTCAGAATTCACGAAGGGAAGGTTTCGTTTCACCCAACTTCAGCCGTATAAAGCAAGACCTGTAGTTCCAGCTAATTATCTCGGCTCCCTGGGCGGTGAAGGGAGGGAAGGGCGTCCCTCTGGAAGGAGGCTGCAGATGAGCTGCCAAAGCTGGGAGAGATAACTGCACGCCTCCCTGTTTGAGGGCCAAATTAGGCAAGAGGAACCTTATCACAGCTGCTACAGTGGGATGGAGAGAAGCTCCTGCGCAATTAAAGCATTCAGCTGGGTACCAGCATTGGGCTGGCTCTAGCAGGCAACGCACAGCTCCCTGGGACTCCAAAATGCACTTCAGAAGGGGCAAGTAGCTCATCCTCGAGCCTCACACTCCACCGTGGCAAAATTGCTCCACCGTGCAAGCTCACTGCTCGAAAGCTCATTGTAACCTCTGTAGGCTGCCCTGGCTGCTTATAACCACAACCAAGCCTACCTTGCTGAGAGGTAGAGCTGTTTCCACTGACTGAAAGGAACATGGGCAGGTAAACAGATTCAAATGGATGCCTTAAAAAATGGCATAACCGGAAGTGGAAGTTTGTATTCCCAAAACCTTTCAGCTCCCCGTTTCCTAGCTCTGCCAGCTACTTGCAACAAAGAGCACAGCCACAACAATGGTTTTTAAGGTAAATAAAATAACTCTCCAACTAGTTGATTTTCAATAAGATGTAAAAGACCACTCAATTCATGATGCACACAGGCTTCCAAATGGTCGTCTTTTTGCTGAAAACATATCACATGAAATATTCTTGGAAAGTGTTGCATGGATGGGTGTTTTACAATTTGTGATTGGGAAGTTTAGAAAGAGCCTTTGAAAATGTCGTGTTGCATTGTAGCATGCACAAATAAATCAGAAAAGAGATTTCTGCAGAACTGCATTACTCTATCTTTGAGATTTAAAAACGTTGCTGGCTGAAGGAAGGTGAACCACAGAGTATGAACACTTGGAAATGTACCGCTCTTTCCAAAAGGAAAGACATCTATTTTTTTTTCACCCACATAAGATAAGAAAGGCCTCCCGAGTATGGATCATCACTAAGCTTCCTACATTCTCAGTTTTAAAAAATGATCCCGCAGTCCTGATCTGCCACAGAAACTTCATAGTGGAGGGGAGGAGCTCTTCATAATACTTTAATACCGGCAAAAGCTCCTACTACAGGTGCAACAGTTTTTATGGTATAGCTCATGGTATAAAAAAAGCATATGGGAGATCACACCTTTAAACTGTGTTGCTACACTGGCAGCCATTCACAGTACACACCCTGGCCCAAGATTATAACACAAAGTCAGTGAGTCTGGGAAGGAGGGTGCTGTCTCTACACATCGTTAGTTAACCAGATAGATCCTGATAATGATGATGGGTATTTAAACCCCCACTTTGAAGCATGAAAAGAGCTGCCCAGGCAGTTTGATATCCTCTGCTATTTTGGAGAGCTATTTGGGAGCATTTCTCACCATCTAAACACAGATCTAAAGCTCGTTGAGTTAAACTGGCTTCAGATCAGACCTTACAGCATCGTCCCATGCTAGCGAAACCAGGACATATTTTCCCAGCAGTATTAGTGAGTGCATTAGACAACTAGACTAATTTATAATACTTCAGGGTCTGTGTTTGTACAGGTATGTCTGCTGGCAACCGCCGTGAGTCATCTAGACAGACCTAGTTTACAGCATGCAAACTCATGATGTGATCTGCATTCTCTGAATGAAACCTCCCCTTTTAGGTGACTGTTTTGTCTTTTTTAACAGAACTGAAGAGCACTGTTGGTGCAAATTTTGGTGCAAAATTGGTGTTGGTGCAAAAATTACACACCAAATCAATGGGAGTTATGGAAATGAATGCTGTTGAGAAGGCAACAGGAGGGATGGTGAGAGGAAGGAGACCTGCCAAGAGGGCAAACAGAAACTCGATTAGTGTCACTGCTGGTGAGAGGCTGGAGCTGACTGTGTCCCCTTGGTCCCTTCAGTGGGGGACTTCTGGGGTGCTGGCAGACCGTGCAGTCAGGTGCAAGAATGGAAGGGCCATGAATGAAACAACCAACCACACAGGGAGAGATAGTGAATAAACTCATTGCATTGCTGTGTCCACCTCCCCCTCTGCATCTGCTCCCTCCAACCCCCCCAAGCTTGCCCTTTCTCCCTTCCAGAGAGGAGGGACATGCCTTCCTTAAGAGGACATACCTGAGTGAGGTCCCTTCAACTGCTGGAGATGCCACCAAATTCTGCAGTCGTAAGGTGCGTGTTACAGATGTGAAGGGAAGTGTCAAAAGTTCAGGGCCAGGAGTCACTGTGCAAAACCATTCTTGTCACTGCACAGTGAACTGCCTATAATCACCCTCTGCACAGCATTCACATCAAAACCAGGCCATGGTGGGGTGCTGGTAAAGGACATGTTCTCTTCTAAACTGTTGAATTCTCCTATGCCCTCATGGTTGTAATTTTTAATAGTATCTGAAATAAAAACATCTATTTTAATAATATCGAGCACCTTGAAAGCAATACTCACGTAGAACTTTGGTGTGTGACACTGCTGATAAACAAGCAGCAAACTTCTTCCAGTTTGGTAGGATTTCCTACCGAGTTGAGAGATTTCTAGTTCTGAAAAGTGACAGAGAAAAAAAATGGCATCAGGAATAATTTCTGGGAGTATTCACAGGACTTAAATCTAGACGTGATTATTTGGTAAGAATTTCAACATTTTGAATGTGTTCAAGCAAACAGTTCCAGCCCAATGAAACAGTTGGAGGATCCTCTAAAATACAGGGTAGGTTGTTTTACTAGCAGGCTGGAAGCAGCATGACACATTGAGTGCAGCTTTTCCCTCACCTGCCATTTCTTGTCATACTCCCCCGCTTTCTCCTTCAGGTGCTTTTGCAAGTAGGAGGAGCAAACCCCAACCCAACAGCCCCTTGGTTTATTTTGCCTTTTGCCAACCCCTCAACCATCGCGTGCATTTAGGGCACAGGCTGGGATCATCGTTTCCTTCACCTTGTCTTCTTCAATTTCTAGACTTCGAGTTTATCTTAAAACCTTTTGTCTGGGCTCATAATTCGGCAGTGAGTCAGTAACCCACAAGTACCACGAGTGGAGCCAGCCCTGATCTGCAGGCTTCGCTGACCACCTGCTCCAAGCTGTTTCCTGTGTGGGCGGCCAAGTTCAGAGTTATTTAAAATACGAGTTACGGTAAATTTTGTTTAACCTTGTGTACACTCTGCAGGCGCTCGGGGTGGTTAAAACTGGATGACACTGAACTTGATTTCTCAGCCCCACTTGGCTTTGCTGTAAAGCCAGCTAAACTTTGCTGACTTTAGGAAAGGAGGGCAAGAATCTGGCCCTAACTATTTAGTTCAGCCACGTTTCATCATTGTTTGTTGCACATGCCATTACTTGCTCTCTCAAACCACTGCTCCCATCCTCCTGTGGTTGCCCACAGCCAGCCCATCGGCTTTCCCTCCCGCCTTGTGACCAAGTGATGCTTCTCTGGCTGTTGCCTCTCTGCCCTGGGAAAAGTTGGGTTGCTTTTGTTCTCCCTTCAAGATTTTCCACAGTGACTGTAAGTTAATACCCGTTGAAGCTTCACTGCTCCAGTCACGAAAAAAAAAAGTCAGGGATTAAAACAGCCAACCAAATGAAGAAAACTGACTTGGAGACAAAGGAAGAGGGGCAGACATGGTATCTTCCACCAGAAATGCTGACTGGGCTTTGGTAAATATGCCCCATGCATATAGATTCAGGCAAGAGCATTTGTAAGCACATCTCTTCCCCTTCCGTTCAAGCCTTTCACCCCCATCCTGACTCATCGCACGCTTGTGCTTTGGGGTTTCTTGATGTGACTCCCTTATTACGACAGGTTTTCCCACCAGCCAGCATCCTTCTTGCAGCTCAGCTTTGGCCCCCTGCTCCAGCTCCCATGCCACCTCTTCCCATACCGCTCTGCTTTTCCCTCTGGGACATTTTCTGCTGCAAACCCTGGTTTGAACAGTTTTGGCTCCTGTTTTTTCCAAACATCTTCCCATCTCAGGACACAGTGTGTCCCCTCTTTTTGCCAGCAACTGCAGGATATCTGTCCGGGCTTGAGGGGGGCAAGTTGGGCAAAAATCTGAGCCCGGTGTGTGCCTGGCATGGGTTCCTGTCTGCTCAGGTTCCTGTCAGCTTTATGAGCTGGACTGAGCCCAGCAAAGTAGGGTTTCAAAAGCAGATTGACGTGTTTGGTTTGAAGTGGAATTCTCTGTTCAGTTTTTCTCTTTTTTCAAGGAAAATACTTGTGCTAGCTTTGAAAGGCCTGATACAAAAGCGACGATTATATCTGTTAATTGCTATTTATCTTTCATTTGATTATAAATAATAGCACTGGAACCAGTTTCTCAGTCATGCATATATCTTTGGGAGAAAAAGTTAATATCCCGCATTTATCTGCAAAGTCAAGGATAGACTATGAAATACTTTTGCAGTTGATTATTTTGATGTGTCTTCTCCATTTCCCTCAGCAAAAGAGAGCTCCAATTTCCTCACACAGTGAACTTTGTCCTTCTGCTGAGGAATCTCTGATATTTTGCTTTGAAAAACTCCTAGCCTTGATCTTTACTCCATTCATCACCAGGCACACACTTTGTGAGCAATGACTTGGTCTATTTTTGCTCATGACTGTCATAAATTGCTTTCAATTCTACCTTCATTCCATGATGACTCTTTTGAGTAGGCTGAGAATTTTTTGAATGTGTAGGTTTGACGTAACTATTAGCAATTTTCTAGAAAGGAAAAAACTGTCCCTTGCAATTTAAAATGTATTATTATTTCATCCCCTTGCTAGATACAGAGGTAAAAAAAGGATTCCAAAATTTGAAATAAAGTAAATTTTAAAACACAATTTAAAAAAATTCATATGAAAGAGATAGATGTGAAAAATATTTCAAAAATATTAACACAATTATACTTTTTTTTTTCAAAACAATCTCAGAGCCTGAGAATTCTGGAGTAATGTTTTCCCTGTGCACACATTTTCAAAGCAGAAGAAAATGGTGTGCTGTGGATAATTTGCTTTGCTCACAGGCAAAGGGCTGGGATGGCATCAATTGCTTTTAATTATTTGCTTTTCTTCCACAGTTCTCAAATGGTCATTGGTGAGGTTTCATTTAAATTCTGGCTTTGAACATAGTATACTTCTTTACATTTGATGTCAGGCAGTAGAAGGGATTAATTAGAATTCTATGAACACATTACTACCAGTCCATTTCTTAAGACGTGTATGAGTATCGTGACAGTGAACACTGTTGAATCCTAAGACATAGGAACTCATTCATACTTTGCAGGAGGAAATTAAACTGAAGATAAGAATGGCAGATGAATTTCAACAAAGTGATGTCACCATGGGAAAAAAAAAAGATCTTAACTTTAAATATGCAACTCTGAGCTCTGAGTCACCTGTAAACATCCAGGAATGGAGTCCCAGGGCAAGAGTGCTGTGGAAATATCTTCCCTGTCCCCAGGGAAAGGAAGAAAACCAAACCACTGTCACCCAGTATGAAACTCTGGTGTGTCCATATCTTGAATATTGTGTGCAGTCCAGCTACACCTCTCAAAAAGGCCATTCCAGGGCCAGAAAGGACACACAGGAGGGTAGCACTGAACATCGAGCATGTTCAGGAATGAATGATTAGTTTAGGACCCTTTAATGTAACAGAAACCAATGATGCTGAGCATGGCAGAGGAGATAGATGGGGATTTGTTTCCAGTACAGGAACTAGAAGCCACCAGGCGGGTTTGCCAGGAGGTGGGTTCAAGGCAGAAGGTTGTGGGTTTTTACACAATGCTGGGGAATGCACCATTGCAGAGCTTGGTGGGAAAGGAGAGAAAAGTTTACTTGGAGAAACCCATGGAAGGGTGAACGTGCCTGACATGTCTACTGCAAGTGGGACCATTGACTTTAGCTGACTGTCTGTGGGGACCAACTGACTAAAAGAAGCCTGGGATGACTAGCACATAGAGGTTTCTTCCCTGCAACTTAATCTGCAAAAAATGGGACCTCAATCCAAAAATGACTGATTTGTACACATGAGTCAGAGCAAATTCTGTTGCACAATGTGGAAACTGTAAATCTAGTAAGGGAGGGTTTCTCATTTTGAGAAAGTATGTGATAAACTTGAGACTGAAAATATAGATTTATTTTGTTTTCCCAGGGAGGACTCTAGCTAGCATTTTTCTTAGATCCAGTTAAGCACTTTCGCTTGTTTCCATTTTGTGATTTAGGGCTACTTCATTCATTGGTTAAATTAAGAAAAATGAGCATACTGAAGTGTGGAGATGATAAATGGGTCACATAGTCAAATAGCAGTGGCATTGCAAATTGTCAGCATGATGCTTGGAGAATGACGAAGAGAGCAATCCAGGAAGGAACACATGGGCCAGATGCTGTGAGTTATTGCAAAGTCAGGATTTAACTCTGATCTTTGCATTTCAGCTTCTTCATTATCATAAAGATGAGTGGAATAAAACCAGAGTGAGGAAAGTTATGGTGGTGTGGGCCTGGGACTAAAGCTCAAGTATCCTATTTCCTTCTCTATTATTGTTATATTTTTATTATTACAATCTGCCCATTAGTGTCTTTGCTTAATTTGGTATAGAATTATGATTCCACATTGTTCTCACATGTATTTCAACTAATGTACGACTTATACTAGTGAAGTTAATACAGGACAGAAAAATTTCGTTCTTGATTCTATTTTTAGAGTAAAATGGAAAATATAGTGATAATGTCTCTAACTGTACAAGGTAAAAAAGCCACTAGCTTTTTCCTAGGTATACTTTGTGAATGCTCATTTTGGTTCATTCAGGACAGGTTTGAAGTCTTACATCCCACCAGTAACCCAAATCCAGAGCATCTCTGCAGAAGGAGCTGGGCAGGAGTCTTCATTGCCTCTCAATGTAAGCAGCTGACAATTCCAAGAATGGTGTGAAATTCAGTGGATTCATGACACTAGTTTAGCTGTGATTAGAAGCTGTAGTTTTACTTTATTTTCCCTCTGTTGAGGACCTGGGCTTTCAGAATTCAGAATTCAGAATTTCAGACCTGGGCCTTGGAAAATCATTGCATCAGGCTGGTTGTAGGGGCAGTGTAACTCCACTTATAATGCTGAGCCCCACCAGTGGGACGGGGTGCAAACTGGAGAGCCAGATACCAGCCCACTGGTATGTTGGTTTTCTGCCCCCTGGTAAGGGAAGGGAAGCCCTCGTGGACTGAAGGATTTCAAACCAGCTTTTGGATGTTTGAGGTTTGGGGGTTTGGGTTTTTTTCATTTGGTTTGGGGTTTGTTTGGTTTTTTTTAGTTTGGTTTTTTTTTGGCAAAGAAACTTGTACATCATGAAGAAAATAATTGCTGTAGTAGCAGACGAGCTTTTCAGACGTAAAAAGACAGACAGATGTGTACAAACACACTGAGCTTCCCTTGCGTGGCCTGAACTCCAAGTGACCAGAATTGTTCAGCTTGGAGTGAGGGAGCAGCAAAACAACTCCAGGCACCCAGGGGACTTCTATCAATAACTGGCAAGTGAATGGAAGGGACCCCAGACACCCTCCCTGCAATGTAGTCACGAATGTGACAAGTTGCTACCAAACATGAAGACAAGCCTTTCTCAAGGTCACTAGGTATATCAAGAGACAATTATCTTGGAGCCTAGATTAAGTTTCTCTGTAAAATTACATTCAAGAACAGCCAAAATTCTGTAAATTTGAAAACTGTGTCAAAGCCCTCTGTGATCCTGTTCATGTATACACAAGGCTGTTTGGAAGGAGAGGAGTGGGGTGCAGCTGACAGGTCCAGCTCTGTGCCTGCAGGACCATGTGTGGGCAAGGATGAATTGCTGCTGAGGAGGAGCGCAGATGGGATTGTCTTTGCCAAGCAGTGCTCATTCACCCAAAAGCTCTTGCATAAGGATAAATTTTCTTACCAAAAGTAGAGAAAGTCTGCAAAGAAGGTGAGGGAGAAAGCATCCCTGTAGCCCTGTCCCGGTGGTTAGGACACTTGTTTGGACAGGACAGGGCTTCTTTTTGCATCCTTGTTGGTGGCTCACTGTGCCTTTGAAGCCAAGGATCTGAAGTTCAGCTGCCACCTGTGCTGCAACGAGCTGATTGCTAGCCATCACAGGACACCCATGAAGCCATGAAGTGTCTCCTTCTCCATGGTGGAAATGTCCTGCTTTCCAGAGGGGCTGGGGATAAATCTCTTCTCACAAAAGCTAGCCAGGGCATGTAGCAGTAAACGGATACTGGCTAAAACATCTTAGTGAGGAAGACTCTGCTGGCTACTCATGTCTGCCATAGCAGGGCTGACTGCCAACGTGGGAGCATGAACTACACACCACAGCAGGACTTCAGACAGCAGGGTCATTGGCAAAATTCAGGCTAAACATATTCCCAGGCTGGCACCTGCCCCTCAGGTAGGGAGGTTTTGGTGGGTACTGGCTGTGGGCTTGGACAATGTTTTGGTTCTGGGCTGGAAGGTGCATTAACTGGGCATGGATCCCTGCCACTGGGGTGGGAAATGCCAGGGCAGGGTCAGCTTTCCACAGGCTCTCTTTCACCCTTCTGTCACCCTGCACTATTTCACTAACATTTTCCTCTCTCTTCAATCACTGAAAATGAAGGGGAGGTGTGGGGGCAACGATGAAGTATATTGATATAGTCTAAATGAGTCACACTGATCTCCAAAGAACTGGATGAGGCAAACACCCCAGGAGAGGGGGTGGGATTTTAAGGATGGTCCTGTTTTGTGTTTTACCATGATGAGGCATTTTTTGCACAGAAAAAAGCCACCCTGGGAAAAAAAAGAGAATCAAACCCAGTTGCTGAACCGCAGCAAAAATGATCATGCGTTCCTGTTAGGGATGATGTGATCCCAGGACAGTGCCTGCTGACAAAATTATTTGACTCCTTACTTCAGGAGGAACCAAAAAAAGATAATTTCTCACCTATAACGCAGCAGTGCCACCCATCCCGGAGGGGAGTAGGTTTTGTGATGTAATCCCACAATCATCTTTAAAATATTTTTAAAATGTAGCTGTCATTCTAAACAATGACTTGCTGAATGCTGTACACACATCAGGGCAGCAGTGTGTAGTTTTCCTCATTTATTGCACAAGTCAGGACTGTGCTACCAGCAGCTGGTGTGTGCTGCTGCCCAGGGTAACAGGAGATGCTCAGGTGGTGCAGGGAGAGCAGCCAAACAGATGAAGGTGGGATTTTTGAGAGCCATGTGTGTACGCCTGTCTCTTGTGCCTTTGAAGTCAGGGGAAGCCTTGTTGGGAGGGAAGAGGTAGGCAAACATTCAGGACTTTGGAAAATCTGACCCTAAAAAGATGGAGAAAGGCTATGAGTCACTAAGGGTGATGTTGAATGCTTCAGGGTCAAGGGCTTAGAGCTGACAGTCACATAGGTTTGGGCTTTCTTGCAGTTGAAGAACATTTTGAATGGTTTAAAGCAGGTAATGGCACTGTTGAATAGGTTATATATGTAAAGGTACTTACCTATATACTTACCTATACGAATAGATAAATATTATAGACACATACAGCAGCTGAGAGGGGCACTGAAAGGAGATAGGTGATTATTTGGAAATAACCCAGATTGCAAAATCTCTCTTTGCAATTAGATCCCATTTCACACCTGCCTTAGCGTTGGTGTTTCTTTGAAGTGCCCCTGTGGTCTCACTTCTTCTACTGCACACCTTTTTATTTGAACTGCACAAATAGTTTTCAAAAAATCCTACCCCTTAATCTGCTAAGGTTTTGATTGCCTGCATATTTTCACAAGACATGCATGTGTTCCTCAGACTTTCATTTATTTTCACCAGGATATATGCATGTTTTCACTTTTTCTTGAAGTAGGGCTTTGGTATGCTGATAGATGAGGCTGCTGAATTGCTCCATGACAAATCCCAGAGCTGTGAGTTATTTGAGTTCCCTCTTTATAAAAAGTGCTTAAACACAGGCCCTTACTTGCTCTGCAAAATAAAAAGAAGTCAAAAATAGAGGCTTGGGCAGTCTCAGTCTTTGCAACCTTGAGCTGAATTCAGTGATCAGATTTAGCTGAGGTAAAAAATGCAAGAGAGACATTTCCAGAGCATCAAAATGCATTGTTTCAGCACTTCTGAAGTGAAATGCCTGAGTTTTCATCTCGATTACTTGTTCATTTAAAATGATCTTTTTGTTGTTGTAACGGTTTGGTTTTCCTTTGTTTCTCACTACAAAGTGCAAGTAACCTGAAACAAAACATCCCCTCCACCCCAAACATTTAAATTTGGCTCCAGAGAATCTTTTGAGAGTGATCCAAAATAAAAGATGCTGCTCTTTGATTTGCCAAGTATCAAGACATTTCCACTGCGGAACACTGTATTTTCTTAAATCCTTGTTGTTCTCCCTTTTCAGTTCAGTCACTAAACAGGAAAGTCCATTACTTGGACAGCACTACATTTCATACCCAGGCAGGTGTGAATCGCAGCACAAGTGGAGAATTAGGTTCCTTGCGGGAGCCGTACCCTCTGGTAGTGAGCTTCAAATGAACAGGTTTTAGAGTAATATATAACACAATAAAAGTATTAAAATAAACATATCTGCCATGGGGTTTGGTCTTTTTCCAAGAACAGGAGTATGACTTGTTCTATAGAGCTCATGTTTTTCCTCCTTTTCATTCAGGTTTGGACATGAAGTTGCATACTCTTTTTTTTTTTTATTATTTTTGCTTTTTCTTTTGACTCTTTTTTTTCTCCCCCTAGTAATAATTGGACCACACAGTCTTCTGTCAACAGAGCACTTACTGTCACCCTTCAACATCTTGGACCTATTGTGTACAGTTCACACATTAAGGCACTTTGTAAAATTGATGTCCAAAGAGAAACAAGTAAATACACTTAATAAATTGAGATTCCCAGCAGTAGCTTTCCCTTACAGGAAAAAAAAAATTATCTCTGTAGGATTAGATCACACTCTGACACTAACTCCTTCAAACAGGGTAAGGAAAACCCACGAATTACCCATTTGCTCTCTTCTGTTTTGTGACTTACAGACTTTTGTGGCTTAAAACCACACGTGTACAGCTGTATATATATCTGTACTTACAAGAACATCCCCAATGCATAATAAAAGGGCCAAAGGTTGAACACCAATAAATTAAAAATTATTTCAAATAGAGCACTGCCTTGGTACTGTTCATTTTTGGCCTGCCACACCTATCTGTTCAACATAGCACATTACTAGAGAAAATACTGAGCTCAATGATTTACTTCCAGCCCTGATAAATAATGATGCAATTTTGTGTCTGCCCTCCTTCTTTTACAAGGTTCAGACTATGAGTAGCAGCCAGTTACCCTGGAAAACCTCACCGACAAACAAACACTCGCTGCCTTGAAAGACGAAGAGGCTGAAAAGAGGCTCTGCAGTCGGGCTGACTTCTGGATACAAGTGGGTGGTATAAACATAAAAGGGATGGCATTAGATTAGAGCTCTTCCTTTGATCTCCGTACAATAACAATAAAATAGTCATAAAGGACTTTCACTCAGTGGATCTCAAAGCACTAGACAAAACGTTAATAAGCCTCACAACTCCCCTGTGAGGCAGATATTATCGCCTTCATTTTACCAAACAATAAACTGAGCCCAAAAGGTCTGAGATGGTTTGCCCGAGGCGTACAGGCAGCCCATCCTCATCTCTCTCGATGGGACATGTCGCCCAAGAAGGGGGCACTGTGGCCCTGGCTTTCTGGTCTTCCCCTCTTTGACCATGGTGCCTGGCAGCCTCCTCCTTGCTTGCTCAACAACAGCCCAATTTTACTGCTCTGAGACCATTTGCTCCGCGTTGGGCTGGGACAGCAGCATTTCTCACTTCTGTTTGTTAGCATTTGGAGCATTCAAGTCTCCCCTGGTCTTTTTTTGTTGTTTAATTTTCTCCTGTCTTGTATGCATGCCTTCATGGTGTTCTTGGCAGCTCTCTAAGGTGTCCAAGTTGGAGCTTGCAGATCTGATGCCCATGCAGTGATACATTACCAAAACTGAGAGAGAAGCTTTCTGATAGGAGGGCTGAGGATGCCACCCTCGGTCCTTCAGGCTGCCTACCCCAGACAGCCATCCCTGCTTCTCACCAGGGTCTTTGGGAGAAGTGTTGCCTTTCCTCATATGCCCCAAGGAGCCCCTCTCCCCTGCAGTTGTAGCCATTGCCAGCCCCAGACCGTGAGTAAGAGTGAAGAACATGTTGTAATTTGTTGTCTTGGACAGCATCCATCTGGTGTGAGATGTGGATCTGACCATGCAGATTAGGGCTAGTCTCACCCTCCTGTTGCTGTGTTCACTCTTGCTGTTGCCCATGGATATTGGGCTCCTCGTCCCTTTTCAAGCCACTAGAAAATCGGCTGCCATCCTAAAAGTCTGGTTGCCTGCTGCAGAATTAACATAAAGCTGCTTTTTCCCAGACATGTCCGCTTTTTCTTCCCTCCAGGCTCGATCCAGGTTGAGTTTGAGCTACAGCTCCTGTCTGGATTTTGGAAACTGCTGCCAGGAGCCCAGGTGGCTCCGCAAGGAAGCGAGGAGACAGGTTTGGCCAGCTGAGGCAGCCCCAGGGCAGCCAGCAACCTGTGGCCTGCAGGATGGGACTGAACCTTGGACACATCAGGGGGTCCCAGGGGGCACTGGTGGGACCCCCCAATGGGGGAAGGGTCAAAAGGAGAAAAGGGGTCAAAAGGAATAAAGCACTGCAGTGGAAGGGGCTGGGGGCCAAACGTGAGCATTACATCAAGGAACATGAATTTGTGCTTGCACTTGTCTCTGTAAGCACAGAGAGAATGGGATTAATTACTGTAATTTTAATCATCTGCTGTGTTTGAGACCAGATGGGAGACAGGAGAGACTTCAGTGATGGAAAGACCTTGGAGCTGGGAAGGTGGGTTCTGGTATGAAAGTGAGCACGGGGTGCTGGGGAAACAGGTTTTGGGAGCAGGGAGGCAGGGAAAGGTGCTAGGGTCATGGGGCAGGATTTTGGGGTAGGGTGGAGGTGTTAGTGGGAAGGGAGGTTTGGGCAGCTCTGGAGCAGGGAAGCTGCAAAGGGCTGGAGGCTCTGCTGGGATAGAGCAGGGGCCTCTCACAAGTGAGATTGGAGGATGGAGACGGATGTGGAAGGATGCTTGGAAAGCCTGAGGCAGGCCTGGTGCTGGAGTAGCTTTGGGAAGAGAGGGGTTGCCAGTCTTTAGGGCATCTGGGTTGGGGCTGGAGTCCCTATTTTGATGCCTGAGCTAACCATCCTACTCCCATTCCTTTATCTCTCACCTGGTTGGAAATGCAGCAGTCCTGCCTTGCCATGGGAACACTTTGTAATACTGTCACTTCGTAATTAAGTAATAATATTAGGGGCAGCCACCAGCAATGGGAACTGGCCTTTCTGCCTTAAGAACGAAGTATTTAAAGGGTGTAGCAATCTGTCCATTGTATACTATTACAGTAAGAACTTTTTACCTTTTTATCCCGGGGAATCAACTCACAGACTCTGCATGACCCATCATCCTGCAGCCTGGTGTATCTGCCATCCATATGGTCCAGCACAGACCTGATTTTCCTGAAGCATCCACCAACAGTAGTGTTTACCTCCTTTGTGATCACCATCCCAAAAAAAAACCACATTCAGGCATAAAGTCAGGATAGTCTTTTCATGCTCCTATTTCTAGTAGAGCTGGGTAGGATATGTTTTTTTTCAGTCCCATGGGAAATTTTCAAGATCTTGAATATTTTTACTATTTTGAATCAGAAAAAAAAATTCTAAAAACCTCTTGATGTCAGGATAAATAGTTAAAATATCAAGTATCTTTTTGAAATTAAAAAAAACAAGCAAAACAAACCAAAACAGGTTTCATTTAACAACTTTGAAAACTTTTTAATGATTATTTCAGTTTTTTAAAACATTGTTTATTTATATTTATAAAATATAATATTTATTTATATTATAAAATGAAAACTTCTTTTAAAGAGAATTCCCCTCCTTCCCCCCCCCCAAAAAAAATTCCTTTGGAAGTACAAAGGGAGAAATTTAGACAACTCCTGATTTTTTTCAATAGCATTTTCAAGGACAGAGATTGGTCAAAGGCAAGTCTTTCTTGAGAAATTTTTATTCAGCAGCTTTGAAAAAATACTTTTTTGTTGAAACAATCCTGAGCAACTCAGGAACTCTTTTCTAGCTGTTGGTCAATGAAGTGCTCTGCCCACGTGCAGCGAAGGGAACTCCACAGACAGAGTGATCAACCTGCTGGAGTTAAGCACGGCGTATGTAGCCAACTGATGCCTCTTCTGTTACCTTCAAAAAGCTATGGAGCCTGTTTGTTTACTTTGTTCAGAGATGTAAGGTTTGATGTGCAAATGCAGTGGGTTCCTGCTTTAGTTGAAGGCTTTAAGCTACGTTGCTATTGCCTGAAAGCCTAAGGAGCTTGCGGAGTGAGTGGTCAAACTGGCCAAACTCTTCAAGATTCTGATCAGCATGAGTGAGATTTAATGGTGAAGTATGACATATTTTGCCCTTCAAATGAAATTCAAGAATGGAAGAGGTGTTCTAAATGAACAGGCAAGATTTTTAATGACATCATATCATCCCATGAGTTTAAACACCAAAGTTGGGGTTGCAGTCTCAGTTACTCCAGAGTTAGGTCCATCTTTATGGTTAATAAACTTCATAATCCATCAGATTCAAATGCTTTGAATTAATTAAAATCCCAAGCCAGCAGACATGCAAGGAAGCACACAAGTGACTCACCATCCTTGAGGGATCTTATAAAATGCATTTGAGAGTATCAGAGTTAAGGTAAGACCTAAACAATGCTGTGGCATATACCTTTCTATCCTCTTACATACATGGATTTCCCCTTTTTATATACTAGTGTGCCCATGCATGCACACACACACACACGAGCCATTTTTATAAAATCTGATATTCAAATACAGGAACATTTCTGTTGGTTAATGCAGCTAGTGTATGTTACTGCACTTGGTATCTTTTTTTCACTGGACTGCCTCCCCCCACCCCCCAAAAAAGAAAGAAACACATCCTCAAAAGACTCCCGGTTTCCTGTCAGTAACCAGTATCTTCTTGACAGATTACCCTAGGGAAAGGAAAAAAAAACACCCCAAACCTGACTCTCTCACAGAGTTCATGTTGCCCTCATTTACCTTTTGCATAACAAAAGCTCAGACTATAATTCTGAATAGATGTTTTGTGTAGTTGAACCAGGTGTCTTGCTTGGAAAGACAGTACATTAAAAGTCAGCAAAATGCCAATTTGCTTTGTTTCAAAACATTTTGTTTCAATTGTTGCCAAGGCCTGAGGCTAAACACTACATTCTGTTTTAAGTGTCTCCGTTCTGCAGTCAGCGAGTTTTTAAGGTTTTTCTAGTTATTTATCAGAACACTCTAATGATGGTCTCACCTAATTCTATTGCTCTGGAAGAGATTTTAAGAAGTAAAACCATAGCTGCATACAATCATGACTATGATAAACTGAATGCCCACAAATAAGGTAATTTCTGCCCAATTAGAAAGCCTGGTAAAAGGAAAGATCAGAAGTAAGTGTCTGTATTAGAAGAATTTTGATTCTTCTCTCATCATGTCTGTGGAGTTCATAAACCTGCAACTGCAGTGAGCAAGCTATGCACCTTAACCTCGGCTGCTGATTTATTTAATCAGAATTTAAACAGGTATGCTGTGATTTTACGTGTTTGTAAATCACTGGTTTAGCTCTGCCACAAGTCCATGCCTGCTCAGCCAAACACACCGAAGTTCAGGGGCTTAAGCACATACTTAAGCGCTTTGCTGAGCTGGGGCCGCTCTAAGTGTGTTTTAAGTCTCTGCACCTGGAAACGTTTTTGCACATGCCTAATTTTATGCACTTGAGTAGTCTCGGGGAATTTAATGGGCCTGCTTATAAATGTGAAGTCACTTGCGTGCAAGCGTCTGGATGACCAGGGCCTAACATTAACCTGCTCTGCCTTGAGGTGTAGTAGGACATCTCAAAGAAAAAGCTTGTTCTCCTTAAGCCTTACTTAAGAACTGAAAGACAGAGGTCCACCCCCTCTGTGGGTTAGAACAGAGGTCCTTTTATCTCACTGTCTTGCTTTTAGCAATGGTAAGTAGTGCACACCTAGGGAAAATTAACACAAACCCCAGTGAGCATGCAAGGATACATCTTCTTGCATCTCATTCCTCCTGGCCAGGTCTGTCCATCGATGCTTTAGACAGGTCCTGAGCTGGAGCTTGTATTTGTCCTGCTGTATTTCATAGGCCTTTATGGCCCTTTTTTCCATTTAGAGTTTGGCTTCTGCAATATCAGATGGCAGACGCTTCCACAGTCTAAAAAAATATGTGGGAAAACTGCCATTCAGAAAAAAGTCCTTCTTCTGGCATATCCCATACCTGCACCTGACCTCCAGCCCTCTTCCAGTTGCTTCTTCCTGCTGTAACTGTGACTGCACACCCCCTCTCGGTTGTACCTTTCCTACTGCCACCTCCAAAAATTATAGTTTATTTAGCCTCTCTATGGAGAGCATCCTTCCTTCATCGTTTGATTTACCTCTGAGACAGGGCCATGAGGAGTGTTCAAGTAAAAATGTGTCCTAATAACATTTTCTATTTCATTCTCGACTACTGTCTTAACAGCAGTATTTTTTGTTTGATTGCTGCTGAGCACTGAGTTGACATTCAGAGAACTGCCCACGATGACTCAATTTGCTGTATCTTAACATTTCTCACATGAGAAAAACTGTGTGAATGCTATTGGCCTCCATCTGACAGAAATGAGAGACTCTTTGAACTGCAGCTGAGTCATCTCTGTCCTGTGACTAGTTTAAATATCATGATTAGGGTGCCACTTTTATCACTGGAGTTGTGACAAAACTTGTGACTAGTCATGAATGAATAACTGAAAAAAATTTCACAAATTTTCTTCTAAATTCAACAGCTAATTTCAATCTGACTGAGTTTCTAGCTTTTTTTTCCACCCTCTTTTTTTTTTTTTTTTCTGGTAACACTTTTAAACTTCAGTTAATGCATTCAGCTGCAGAACTGATCTTTTCAGCTGTGCAGTGGTCAGTTAGTGACACACTTCAGGTGGCATTATTTCTGTATCCTGCACGAATTAACTCCGTAGCAAATCAGATCAGCAATTGTTGCAGTCAGAGGGATTCAAGCTACTCCTGTGGTCATGTGAGTAGTTTAAGTAATATCCCACACGGGATGCTGTGCGCTGTGCCTTGTATGTTCCTCTACGATTCCCTATTTTGAATGACCATCAGCCTTGGTTGTTGAGAAATCTGGGTAGGGTTTTGAAAAGTGAATAGGTGCTTTGTTGCAAATAATCTGCTCTCACCCTAAAGCAATGGAAGCCAGGGAGAAGGGTCCCCTGGATTTCTTCTGGGACTGAACTAAACTGTCAGTGAGCAAAGCTGTGGCGTGAAATTGCAAGAAGAAATAACAAAGTCACTCGCTCACCTTTACCTAGAGCTGACCTCAGAGTTCAGACCCACCCAAAGGCAGGCAAATTAAGTGAAGTAACACCCACCGGCTTCAACAGGGTTGGAGTTAGCCCATCACCTCTGGAAAGTGGCTGTCTGCTGCTTTGGGAGAGCCCCCAGGTGAGATCCTGGAGCATCGCATGGCTGCTCTGTGAGTCCTGTAGCCTTTCTCACCCGCAGTCTCCCCCAGTGTTACCATGACTAATGGACCCCTTCAGCACAGAGATAGACTTCTACTGCCACTCCAATTTGCTCCAAAGAACCATTCAATTTAAATGTACAATGCAATTATGATATATTAAATTTTGATTATTTAAGAAGAACTTGGGAAAGGATATTAAATGAAGTACACACCTTCCATCTAACCACTTCTATGAATATGAGAATTCAATGTACTGTTGTACATTTATTACCACATTAAATATGACATGCACATGGCACTCTGCATACCCTCAATGTAAAAACATATGCTAATGCTTTCTCTGACAACAAAACTGCCTCAGTGATACATGTTGTAGCTTGTTCAATTAAATACTAGATAACTGTAAAAACTCCTTAACCTACAACCCTCCAATACTTCCTGGTAGACTAGAAGAACTATTTAATAATGTCAACGTGACAGCTAAATCATCGGGCTGAAATCTAGACAGGATCAATTTCTAGTCCCAGTTCAGGGTTTATGTGTCAGGACACTGAGAAGAAGGAAGATATAAGACCCAAATTTTAAGGCTAGACTGGATATACCAGATTGGAGGGAGAGCATTTCATCTTGGCAAGGGCAGGGAGTACCCAGAGCTCAACACCCCCCACAGATGAAAAGGAGTGACTGTTCCAGCCCCAAATGGTCTGCTATTTACTCAAATGCTTAGGACACTCCCACAGAAAACCAGACAATTAGATGCATGTTCTTATTCCAGATCATAAAGAGGTGGGATTTGAACCTGGATTTACTCATCTCTGATGGATACTGGTAGGGAAGAGCAACCTCACCACTTTCTCCTTGTTTATCTTTCTGAGAAAGGACTGATCCAGTTGTAATCTGGATCTTCAGCCTAACCTCAGGTCCTGAAGGGAAGGAATCACGGCCATAGCTATGGCCAGCACCACAGCATTTCCTGCAGGCCATAACAGGTGGCCTGCGCTCACCAGGTCTGGTCTCTGAGGAACCTGTCTAAGGGACATAGCTCTTGGCATGCACCAGGCAGCTCATCGAAGTGCCACAACCTTCCCCTGGATTCAGTCGTACATCCTCAGTCTGGCCATATAGTACCTACCCTCAGCACAGACTGACTTTTGGTAGAGCTGGCATTTGACACGACTTTCAAACTCCATCTTGAAATGCTGCTAACAGCAGCACAATATGAATTCTGGTATACATCCTCCATCATTCAAAATTCTGTGCACTTTTCAATTTTCTGAGTCTGTTCTTTCCTACTGAAATGCCAAATTTCAAATAACTAAGAAAATAATTTGCTTTTATAATACTGCCACGAGCCCTACAGCACCATGGTGTTTCTGAGAACTAGGCTCATCCCATATGTATCTATTTTGCTTTCACTGGCATTGCAGTAGGAATCACCTCTGACCTTTTCTGTTTACTGCAAATAGAAACAATTGTTTTCATGGATTTTGGTCGTCTTCTGAGTAAGAAGGCCAATGATGTTAACTGTATTTAGAAATGTATCTGAAGTCACGGAAACCAAGAACAGGAAAAATGCATCAAGTAAAAATAACTGCTTACAAGAGGAGGGAACATACTGGACAAATTGCACGGAAATAGTAAATTGGGCAGAAATTCCACTGGAAACAGGACAAAACTCTTTATGAATAGGACTCTGTAGCTTCTAACCAAATTCTTTCCAATAAACCCATGCCCTTGAAAGTAAAACTACGTAATGAATTCTGGCCATTTTTCATTAGCTTATATCATTTAGAGAACACAAATGACTGTTGTTTACTCATGACTACTGGGATAGATTTGTTAATTTTCAGTGCCTATGAATTTTTCACCGAATCTGTAATAATGACATTCAAATCTCAGAGCAACCTAACAGGCTTTCACAGTAGCCACATCCTTCAAACTAGAGAGAGCAAAAATGAAATTTTTTAGTGACAGGTCAAATATAAATTTTGTTTTGGCAAAAAACCTAAAATATTTTAGGTGGGATAAACTGGTGCAATTTTTGACAGGGAGCTGTAGTACAGGTACATAAATTTCCAGACACGCTTGCCAGACCGCATCTCCCTGCTGACACTGTTAATGGGAAGAAGGTGAGGGGGCAGGTGTACAGTGGGAATTTCCCCGTAACGCGTCATGGTTCACATAACCTACTCAAGAAATTCTCATATACACTAAGAAGTAAGACATGGGGCAACCAAACCAGAATGACTGTGAAACATATTGTTCTGGCTGAAAAGTGCTGTGCTTTTTATTGATTTTTTTTTTTTAAGTATTATCTGTTTCTTTAGTTTTAACTTCATACATTTCCCCCATCCTTGAAAACCAAAGTGTGCCACCAAAACTAAGAACTTGGAAAATATTCTACGTGTCTTGTCTGGAGTAGCCACAGAAGCGGCAATACAAGTTTCCACATGTTCACCTCACTTTCTCTATTTCTAGAAGTCCTTAATCAGCTTATAATGTACTTTTTCTAAAGTGAAAAAGTGAAATTATTTTCTAAGTTATACTTGTAGAGCCTACAAGATACTTTAAAAAAACCTCAGTGCAAAATGTTCCTGCATGTTTTATTTGTTGACGTCTTTCCCAAAGAAACAGTGGTTGTCTTTTTTTCTTTTCATTTCCTTTCAACACTGATAGTTTGTCTATTAAAATCAGATTGGTGATTACAACTCATGGCGTGCAGGCTGCAAAAAAGCTGTCAGCTGGTTGCTGCTGATCATTGTTGGGTTTCAAGCAGTACCCTGCTCTACGACGCAGTAACCCAGTGCACTGTAATTAAACCCCAGAAAGAATTCAGTCTTTCTCTGTTGCTTGTAGTTTTAGCTGGTCTGGGAACTTGCCGAGTGCAAAACCAGCTGGAGAAGTTCTTCCTTTATCATTTGGAGCAAGGCTGAGGAGGAGTCCAAAAGTCTTGTAAAACTCTTAGAGAGGACCAGGGGATGGACAGCACTCACTTCTTTACACTTCTTTACACAGGGAAGCCCTGTGTCACAGACAGGGGTTAGCTCTTGAAGCCCCAGGGTGGCCACACAAGGCAAAGCAAACACGAGCAGAGGTGCCCAACCCGAGCAGGTGCTGGTGCAGGAGCACCCCTGGGACAAGACCTTGGGTCAGTGTGGACTTTGGACACAGGGAGCAACGACAAACAAGGGAGCTAACCTAATCAGAACACTAAATAATAGGCCCACAGGGCTGCCCTCAGCACCCAAGAGCTGCACGCCACGGCTTTCGGGACAGCTCAGAGGAAAGAGCCTCCAGCTCACATCTGTTTCCATGCAGCAATCCATGTGGCAATGCAAACTGAAGTTCCTGCAAATATTGCAGCTCATCTTGCCGAAAGCTGTGGGGGAGCCTCCACCAGGCATCAGTAGGAGCTTTCAATTAAGATGGCAATACTTCTCAGTTTTGTATTCTTAATTAATGTAATGCTTCCTAACAGTGTCAGGCAGACATCAAAGCTCTGGGCTTAGGAGGACAGCAGTCCCAGTGCAGGCACCACAAAAGGAAACTGTTTCCATTGCCATTAGCCATGGCTATCTTGACTTCTCAGGATGGCTTGTTAAATATAGAGTTTCAAGTATGAACCTGAGCCAATGCAAACAAAACATGATATGTTGATTGCCTTCAGGAATTTCCCTGATCTTTCATTTCTTTAGAAAAAAAAATAAAAGAAAGAGCTTTTCTGGGGTTTTGAATTTGTTGGACTTCTCGTTTTATAACCTGTGTTAAAATCTGATCTTACTCTTTGCAACTCGTCATCCCACAATTTTCACAAAGATGATCTATCAACAACAGGACGAGAAAAATTGATCAACTAATGTTATCGGGAGTCACCTCTCAAAAATTTTCTGCTCTGTGCTAGGATCATCCCACTCATGCTCCCTGCATACCCATGAGGGACATTACATAGATACAGACTTTTGCCTGTTGCTTATTCATGTGGAGTAATAAGTATTTTTGCTTAATCTGTGCCGAAATTGTATAGTTACAGAACATGATAACTGCTGCATTCTACTTTAACAGAATATACAGCAGAGATAAAGGAAATAAGGAATTTGGTGAATCATGAAACTAACTCATTCTTTTACTTGATTTTCCCCTGATATGGGCATTGTTTTGTCTCAGTCGGTTTTGGTTGGAACAGATTCTTTAGAAAAATAAGTGAAAAGGAGCTTTAAAAGTAGAATAATACCTCTGCAAGTTTATGAGTAAATATTCTTGCATAGAAGATCTTGTGGATTTCAGAGGGAAACATCCCTCCTTGATTCTCAGGAAGACTGAGATCCTCTTTAACTTCAAGAGTAAAATTAAGGTATAAAACTTGTCCATTTGAAGGCCTCCCACACACCAAGCTCCATAATCACACTTGCAGAGTGGTGCATCATGATGCGTTATTCATCAAATACATTTGTTCAGATGATGTCATATATGTCTCCCTAAAGAGCCACATTATTTAATAAAGGATTTTTATATTCTGTTGGGAGGCTGCATGAGGATGTAGAGAAGTTTTACTGGGCTTCTGAGCCTTGTAAAAAAAGCATGGCTTTTTTTTTCAGACAATCCTTCTGATCCATCTGGGGGGCCTCTGTCTATGTTACTTGGTAGAAATATTGGCTTGCTTACCAAAACTGACACAAGCGTTATGCAATAAACACAATATAATACATGCATACTATATTTAACTATAATAATTAATGTACAAAATACATTATGGAATTATGTTTCAGAAATTAATATACATATTACACTAACCCTACGCAGAATATCAAGAAAATCTGTTTCTGCTGCATACAAAACAGACATTTGAACGTGTGAAGCAAATAGGAAACATGTTTCCCAGTAAATTTAGAGGCCATATTTCATGAAGATCTCCATATGTCTTCTTAATTCATCTCATGTTTCTCTGATCATTTGTGTTTCTTCTCTCTTCTTTTTTTGTCTCAGATCTTCTACAAGTTAGGCTATTTGTAGAGCCAGAGTCAAGACCTACCTGCTGCCCCTGTACATACACTTAGTAAGATTTTCATGGTTTTTTGCTTCCCAACTATTGTTTTGTGCTTATTATCCTCTTTAGGAGAGGAGGACATACCAAAAAGAAAAAATGAAATATCAAAGTGGTTTAGCCCTTGTACAGAGATTCATGCACTCTATTTAGCATTAATTGACAGTACTGAAGTAAAAGACCAGTGCAAAAACAAAAAACAAACCAAAAAACCAACCAAACAAACAAAAAAACCCAGACAAACTGCCCTGTAGCCTAACTGGTGCCTAGATCAGGAGGCATATAGCCTTTTAGTGACTACACAGCTGTAGCACATGTCGTATATAATAAAAATATCTATAACTTGTCTTTAGTCTAAAGCCTAGAAAATGTTACCTTTGGTCACAAGGCAAGTTTGTATCCCTAAGGACCCAAGAGCAATTCTCTATGCTTAAGGTCACAGGTTTTTAGTTAAAATTCATCATTAAAAAAACCCCAAACCTAAATGATATCAACTATCCTGTGGGAGACATTTTGCCTTCCAGGTGATTTAGAGTCTAAGGATATTTCCTTATTATTTTAGATGAAAAAGTTTTCACTAACAAATAAATTGAAAGATATTTCAGAAGTCTCAGGCAGGGTAAGCCTGTCTGCAGTTTTCATGCATCAGTGTTGGTATGGAGCTATTGGTGGTAACAATTTAACTGAGTTTTTCTCATTGCTTTTGCCTGTTTGTTATGAGCAAATATGGAAATAACAGATACTGCATTTGCTAATGACGTCTACTCTTTTCTGTGGTCATTAGCACACGGGATGTTGTCTACCAAGAATTCTTTTTATGTGGGAAGCTATAAACTGCTCTCCAAGGAAAAAGCACCCTTTCTGTCTTGGTTGAGGGTAGCAGCAAAGAAAATGTTTGGTGCCCAAAAGAAGCGGACTTTCAATGACAGCAATAGTGAGCAGGCTAAAGAAGCACTCGGCATCTGTTTGCCTCGCAGATGCATCAGTGCCCTCTTCCAGGATGCCCACAGTGTTTTCATTGCAGGAGAGATTCGTGCAATGTTTTTTTTCACCACCCCCTCCTCACAATCCTTTCTGGCTGTACCACCAATAACATTATTAGTATTGCCATCATTGCTGTTCTTCACAGGAAAGAGAAATAGGATGAGCCAGCAAGGAACAAGCATCTATGATAGTGTCTTTCTTTGTGGAGACTTTGTTTTTCCACCCTTGAGTGGAAGGGCACATTGCTGATCAGGCCTGATCCACTGTGGACTGTGACAGTGTGCTTTTCTCTCCTGGTTACCCTTCAAAATGGTTGCAACCTGTGTGCAGTCCACACCAGTGCTGATTTGGAAATACCACCACCTTGCTGTCTGAAAACTAAGTGGATGAAGCTTGCCCGAAACACAACTTTATAAACTGCTTTCTGTTATGTACAGAGCAGCAGTTCTGTGCCACAGCCCTAGGAGGGGGGTAATGCTAAGGGTATTTCTTCAGTGTATTTACTGTGAGTATTACTTTTGGAAGTCTCAGAATCAGAAGAGATCCATACCAGTAGCAACAGCAAAACACAGAGGCGGGTCAATCCAGAGATGCTAATGTAAAATAAAGAAATAAAAACAAGTAACATGTGCATCCTGTCTCCTTTCCTTGGTTCCTTTACATTACCTCTGGCTCAGGCCCATCCAGAAGAGCCTAAGTATTGGTTAATGTCTTATTTCTGAAAACAGGATATATTGCAAATAAGTTTCCCTCGTGCCACACCTGGTGCTAACACAAGACACATAACAAAGAAAACTTGGCTGGGGTAATCAACCTAAAATCTGCTTCTAAGACAGTGATTTAAATAAAAACATGAAAGAACGTGATGGGGTTCTGCTCCTGAAGCAAGGTTTGCCATGCAGAAAGCGGGAAGGTGCAAGTCTAACCTATTGGTTTGCAGTTTTAAGATTACAATCTTATGGTCTCCTTGGGATGTCATAACATGCTTTGAACGTGGAGTCAAGCTATTTCCATATTCATTTGCTTACTTCCACAAGGACAGACACCAATAAGACAATGCACTACAAATCACTTTGTTTTAAGTTACTGAAGAGGGGAAAGAAAAGGGGGGAGAAGAAAGAGGGAGGGGGGAGGGAGAGAATATTTGGTCTGTTCTTAATTAAAACCAGCCGATGACATACAATGATTTGTCTGAAGCACTTCTGAGCTGTACCCATTTCTGTTTACACTTGACAGCTGTACATTCTTTCCTGCCTGTATTGTTTGAACTACAGCCAATGGCACAATCATTAAATCTTTGATAGTGTTTTTAAATACAAAATTGACCTTTTTCTTTGAAACAAAAAGAGAGGTAGGGAAGGAATAGCTATGTTACATTAGAGAGCTTGGGTTTACTAGGTTGTACACCCTGTATTGCAAAATATTGCCTCTGGTCATTTTTGGACTGGCTATTAAGAAGGGTTTTTTCATGTTTCTCACATCTACTTACAAAATCATCATCTAGTGACCCTTTCCTCCCAGAAGATGTCTGGTTTGGGTAGAGAATAAACCAGAGCATCCACGATTGCTGAAAATAATTCTGCATTGAGTGGGGCACAGAGGGTCTCACTGGACTATGACAGGTTTTTGCTATGAGCAAAAAGATTCAGGGAAAACAATCATAAATTAAGAAAACTAGAAAAGTTAAATATGAGATAGTTGAAACCAGCTGTCAGTCTATGAAGAATAGAGAAGCTGGGAAGTAAGTCTCTGTCAAAGCCAAACGTGTCCTAAACACTCCATAGGTTCTCTCACTGAATCCAGCCTGCAGCCTCCAAAATTGATGGCTCATTACAGATGGAAATGCTTACCTAAAAAGGAAAGAGAAGGAACATTAGCATATGCCTTAGCCCTTAAGTTTGAACTAAACCACAGAACTGATTTGATCCAGATATCGCCAGCTGTCCCCTGAACTTGCCTGAAGCGAGTTGTGTTGCCAGCGTTGGCAGAGACGGGTGGCCAGACGATGCTGCATTACTAGCCAGGGCTGTGCTGCTCCTTGTTGAGCGGAGACGCCAGAGATGCATTTTGTTTTATAGACTTGGAGCTTAGTCTAAAATCACACAGAGAGTAAACAGGAAGGATATATTTAGCTTCTGCAGTTTAGTAGGAGTGGGAAATCTTTACTTAAGTCCTGCAGTCATCTGTAAAACTTACACAGATTAACCCAGAGCTCCCTAGAGCCGGGCTGGAGGGGATGTCTAAGTCCTGCCGATGCTGAAGCAGTACCTACTACTCCTCTACATGTCCCATCTTATGTGGAGATTGCTCTGGGTTACTGGGTGTGGTTTAGTTGTTAATTTAAATGTGTTATGAAAAGGAAACTAAATTCCTAGATTTCATTAGCTGGGTTATGGCACTGCTCTCAACTGAGGTTGAGGATCAGGATAAAAGGAGATATAGTCCCTGCTTTGAACACCTGAGTGCCTTCCTCCGCTACCCTTTAACAACCAGGCTTTCTGAAAAGAGAGACTGCCAAAGATATCTAAAGACACATTGCACAACACTGATGCATTCAAGCAATGTCACGGCAATGATGGGAAGGCACTGAGTCACAGCACAGCAAAGTCCCTGCCCTAAAGACCTTCATGTGAGATTTTCAAAACTGCACAGCTTTGGCCTAACCAAAGTAAATTTGAGTTTTCCCCTAATTTACTTTCAGTATTAGACCAAGGCCAAAATGTCCAGAAATTTCACTCACACTCTGAACTATTAACTTTTTCAATTATTTAAACAATTTGAGATCTTGGTGAAGAAAAATTTGATTTCAGCTGCTGCAATCTTGCCTTAGCATTTAAAGTAAAAGTTTGCCAATTTCAAAGGATCTTCTATTTTCCTCTCATTTTTCTCAGAGACTGTAAAAGCTCCGGGGAAGATGACTTTTCTGAGAAGTCACAGGCTTGAGAGGGACAGACTGACAGAAGAAATGTTCCAAAAAGACACAAAAGCAAGAGCTACATCAGGCACTGCTGGGGACCAGTGGTCAGCATTTCTCAAGCTGTTTGGAGGTGTTGAATCCATGTTTCAGGATGCTGGTGTGCCAGCCATCACTGTTCCACACAAGGAACACAGCCTCCTCCCCATGAGCCCCAGGTACATACCTTCACCTTCACTTCTGCCAGGGGTGCGACATCCCTACGAGCAGGAAGAGAGAAAGCTTCCATGTGTAGTTACAAGCTTCCAGTCTTCTTTGGCAGTTAGGCACCAGGGTATTCTGACCCTGGGTAGGTCTTTGGGAAGACACGCTCACTTCCACACACCATACTAAGCCTCACATTCCCAGGTATCTGAAGGATACTTCTGGAGAAAACTAGAGATCTGTCAGGCTCCACAGTTGCTGTAATAGTGGTTACTTACATGCTATGGTGGGACTGGGATGTTTTCAAAGCTGGATGGATCTTGGTGCCATGATGTATTCCTGTATTATGCCTGCCAAGGTCATAGTGATTCATCTGTAAACTGTTTTCCACCCAAGAGATTTGGATTTACTTCTTTCTCTTTTTCCTCATTTGTCCAGCACTCCTAACCTTGTGTTCTGGGATCAGCAGCTTCAACTTGATCAATATACCAAATACCACCTACCAGCACTGTGACTGAGGGGGGATCTCTGTTTGAAATTTAAGGCAAACTCTGTAAATGAGACAGTTCTGTAGAAAGCTTTCTCATTGCCCCATCTCAATAACTGTCTTTCCCTTCCACTGCTCGCTTATTTTGGGTCTTTGCTTCCTGTGTCACTATGCAATTTAGATGCATTACACTCTGACTCTCAAACTATACTCTTATGGCCCTTTCCTGGGACTTTCAGAGGAACTTTTGCTGTATAGAGTCTAGTCTTGTGTTTTGAATCACTTCATTTTCTTGACTGTGTCCATTACAAGTCCCAAGCACAGTTATCTTCTAACTGCGTTGTGATCATCCTTTACTGGTCCAGAAACTCTGAGGACTACTGCTACAGAGCCACGTGGATACAAATGAATCAGTGTCATTGAGAGGGATAAAGGGGGAAAAAATGTTTCTCACAGCACAGCCTTTGAGATGACTGGACTCTGTATGTGTGCCCGCTGGCAGTAGCCTTATCTGACATTATAGTTTCTCAGTCATCTACCATATCCCTTCTAGTTTGACCTCAGCTTCACCAATTGATTCTCCCTTTCTTCCTCAGGGGGAAAACAAAACCTCAGTCCCAAGAGTGCTGTTCTGTTTGGTTTTGAGGTGAAGATACCTCAGTTACCTACACATGTGTAAAACTCACTGATAAGCGTCATCATCTGTCTGTGACACGTCACTGAGACCTGAAGCAGTTCGGTTCCTTCCTAGATTATCACTGTGTTAGGACTGCTCAGAACCAGGCAATGTCATGAGACACAAACCCAAGGTCAACAAACAACCCACTTCCATACTGCCAGCAGGCAGCATGTGCCACCCCAGCTGGGATCCTCAGCCATCTAAGGGAGTGTGGATTGTACCACAGTTATGCCCTGAGCAGGTGGACTTGATGAGCAGTGAGATGAGTCAACCCATGGGGGGCTCAAAGGGATTCCCTACATAGCACTGAATCATCAATCACCAATTCTGTAAAATAATTTCCATGACAAACATTTGGGAGCAAAACGTTAAAGCAGCAGAGGGAGGATTTGGGTTCGGTAATTTCTTGGGGCACTGATGATTCACACTCTGGACTTGGAGGGAAAAAGCGGAGATCACAGCTGGATATGTTCAGCCAGGAAAGACCTCAAAGACATGATCAGTTCCCAGCTCATGATATTGATTTGTAGTTTATTCTTGTATATATAATCTTCCCTGTAAAGGGTGTACAACAATCAGCAAGTCTGGTCTTTTGGAGAAGCACTTATTGGCACCTCTAATGATGCAAATGTATAGTGTCCTCCTTGGTGGGTAGGGAAATGAGGTCTGGTGAGAAGCCCTGGTGGAAGGGAAGCTGCATGGCTGGCACAACATTGCTTCCCCAGGCAGTTGCACTGTGGTGGCAGCAGAATCTTATCTTAACTCCTGTTTCTGCTCAGGCCGAGCAAAGGATGTTGTTATACACATATACATACATTTATATCACCAATGCATGTCTTAAAAAATAACTCAGCTGGGGCAGTTTCCTGCAGTTTATGAGCAAGGGGAGTGAAGACGTGGAGAGAAAACCGGTAAAAAAAGAGATAATGACATACTGTGTCCCTCGCCAGGGAAGGCGCAGCTGAGGTGAGGAGCACAGCTGGGGTACTCACATCAGCCAACCTCTGGCCCCTCACTTACACGCCTCCATTTTGCAGGAATCGTTCAGGATGTGTTTCAAAGCCATTGCGTGTGCGGGACTTGCGGGAAACGGGTTTAGTGAAGAGGCAGCTATCAGCATGTGGAGGTGTTGTTGAGGCCTGGGGCTAGCCACAATAGTTGACCATGTGTCTACACGGTAAATGCAGGCTTCACCAACATCTGGATCCCCAGGATCAAAGACTGAATGGGCAAACCCAGCCTAAAGAGGTTAAATGAAGGGATTTGCCCTTTTTCTTTTTTTCTATAGTCTGACAATACTTGTAAAGACTGCCACATCAATAAACTCACATTAGGCTGCACCGAATTACGCAATTCAAAACAGAGATGTGTCTTATTGTGTTTAAATATTATTAAATCAGCTCCCTTGACTCCTTTAGGGCTATGCCAGTTTACACCAGCTGAGGATGTGGTGCTGGGTCTCTAGGAAGCTGCTCATTCCTAAGTGCAAACACATTGCCTGCTAAAAGTTCACAAGCTGAGGCAAACACTCACCCGGGATTCCTATGATCTCCTGCTGCTCTTCAGCCTGAAGAGCTAAGGTATTAAACATGTAAGATGAAGAAATAAAAATGTGCATATTTTTAGCTGAGCTAGATTTCCATGTCCCCTGCTTTTAGGAGTATTATATCAACACCTGTTAGTTTTTCTCTAGTCATCGTTTCCATCAGAAACTTATTGTTTCAGGGGTTTTATAACTCGTAAAACTTTTATAAGTCATACAAAATGTGCTTTAGGAAAAAGCTGATCTTTCAGGTCTCAGTGCTGGAATGTATTTTTATATGCAACAAATGTAAAAGGGAATAAATGGCTGTAATGGCTTTTATTATATTTAGAGGTAGGAAGAACTGCAAATATAATCAGAAATCAAATCATTTAACCATTAATTTTACACAAAACGCCCGGGCAGCCCTCACAAAATATCTGTCAATAGACAGCAAATAAAATGGAACTCAGACAGTAGGGAAATTCTCATCCTTCCCTTCCAAAAAACTCTTAAGCACATACTTAAGTCCATCCTTACTGCAAAAGACATTTGAGCATGTATGTAAACCCTTTTTACAAAAGGATTGCTTTCCTCAGTGTCTGCTGTGAACCCAGGAGTCATCCCACTCAACTCATTACTAATGCTCTTGAAATTCCTCATGGGCATAAATATTTGCTAGAATGGGGCCTCAGTGAGGAGCTGTGTCTATATGAGGAATCATGGCCAAACTATGCCATTCTAAAGAAAAATGCTCCCAGACTTGCTGTCTCCATCGCAGAGCTGTTGCCAACCAGGCGCAGAGTGGCTGCTGCTGCCCAGATGGCAGAAGCCAAGTGCATGCCCCTGGCAGCAGGCCACATCTCTGAGGGGTTGGATGCATCCCCTGGGAATGCATCTCCAAATAAGCCCTGGGAAGAAAAAAAAAAGCACTTCCATGTTGACAAATGTTTGCAGAGGAACAAAGGCTTCTTTAAAATCCCTCTATCCCTGTTTACAAATAGCAAATTGAGGTTTTCTGGGACTGTTTGCAGCACACAAGCTTGACCAAGAAAACTGCAAAGGTCCTCTACAAATGGCCATGTCAGCTCGTGTGGAGGCTTGGGGACCAAATGAATATCACTCAACTCAAATTATCAGTGAGACAGAAAGGATTTCCGGTGAATCCTGTCACCAGTTTTGACATCAGCCAGAGTTGACTATCCTTCCAGAAGCTGTTACCTTCTTGGTGTCTGCTGCTGAGATGCCCTCTGGTGAGACACCAAGAGCATCTGCTGTAGAGAAGAAAGGAAGACTTCATGACTTCACTGAGGCAAAATAGCATTTTACACTCCTCAAAGACTCCTGAGCTGAAACAGTCCCATCTTACATTTGAACATCCAGAGCCACCTTAAATCTGGCAGGTTTTGGATCCCCTGTGCATGAAAAAAAAGTTTGTTCCTCACTGTGTGTGACCTTGTCACACGAACACACAGCTTGGGTTACAGCCAGTGTTGACAAAGCACAGGTAAAAAGATAGATCTAGTGCAGACCTCAGTCAAAGAGAAGTGCCAGGCTTGACTCTGTGAATTTGAGAACACCTGTAGTGTTTCTTAAATAAGTTGCTTGATTCTTGTTTGAAGTTTCATGAATCCATCCCTGAGATTTGATTTTTCAGCTTTTTGAAGACTCAATAAACACCTTATGACTGGGTTTTTAACAGGTGACATGACTTCTTGCAGATATTTCCATATCTGGGAGACATCATATAGAACTTTCTACAAGTAGGTTATGATGAATATCGTGGGTGACAAAAGAAAATTGAATAAGAAATTAAATCTGTAGAGGTGGTCACAGCTCCACTAAGCTTCCTTCTCCAGTATAGGGGTGGGAGCTGTAAGTTTTCATCCCTTTGAGATCCACTTGTCCTTTCAATTCCATAAAAAACCTGACTGCTCCATGAAACCTACTGAGGAAAACTTGAAATCCAAACACAGAAGGTTAATGTAAGGCTTTTGGCATTATCTTAACGCTGAGGAAAAAATCATCTTTCCTGTTTCTAATGCAGCCCATGTGTAAAGTTACAGGCTGCGAGTGCTGGCTTTTAACAGGAACTGTTAACAACCCTTTTTGATCGCAGGAAGCAGAAGAAAGCCTCTTCACCTAAGAAAATAACAGCGATGTTTATGGGCGCTGCTCTTCTCCCCGTTGGGAGCTGCCAATCACCCCTCCCGCCCCCTGAGCTGATTTCTGGGGGGCTGTGGCGGGAGGCCGGGGCTTGCTCTGGCTTCCTTCCGTTGGGGGGCTCCGGCAGCCGATGCTGTTTCTGGGCAAACGGCCACTGCTGCGATGTTTGTGTTAGATAGGCTGCAGCTGGGCTGGCTGGGAGGGTGTTACAGGCAGGCTGCACCCAGCCAGCTCCCCAGCCTCCGATTCCTGGTAAAAACAGCTTCCTGATTCCTTGAAATTTGAGCTCTTTTTTTTGTCTCTTTTTTTTTGACTTTTTTTTTTTTTTTTTTTTTTAATTTTAAGACAGTAAGTAGGTGCTGTTTGACTTCCAGGAAACATAGGTGCAAAAGTTTGCTGTGCATCCAGGAGGGCAGCCTAGCTTATCCGCCCTCTTCTCCTGTTCCTTTAGAGGAATAAGTGGCACTTTTTTCTCTTTACTATCTCTGTTCATCAAGATGGGAGTCGGTGGTTCATCCTCCTGACATCCAGAGGTGTACCTCTCAAAGCAAAATAGTATTTAGGGCTGTTAGCTAAAAAGCAAAGAGCATGTAACTGGTTGAAATGGAAGGAACAACACCAAGGGAGAAGTTATCTTTCTGTATTATCGCGTAATTTAAAATCCATCCTGGTAAAACTTCACTTCTTAAGCTGCGAGTATTCAGCGTCTGAGAAAACAGTATGTCTATATGTGTGTGTGTGTGTGTGCCCATGAACCATATGTATTCATGTTTATGCAGTTTTCCACTCAAAGCAGTCAGCGGAAATGAAAACCTGATTTTGCAAGGCTTCCACTGCAAAATTAAACATTCAATTTTTCCTTAAGGGAGTTTGCTGTTTTACGCACTGGGAAATAACTCCTAAATTTATTTTTTTTTTCTTTTTATGTCCAAAATATCTTGCCTTGAAAGAGAACTGAGCTATGATGGGAAACACAACTACTCATTTGGTATAGGAGAGGGGACCAGCAAGGTGAGAGAGAATAAAAAGGAATCAAACAGAAAAAACAAACAGAAGTAAAGGATTTTCAGTTCCTGTGTGTGTCCATCTATTTTTATCCTAGAAGGAAGCTTCTTAACATAGCTGTGTTTTCTTTCACGCTGCTCTCCTCCCTTTGCGGGACTTCCAGAATTCATCTCGGCACCTGGTTTTTCCTTGAGCTTGATGTGTTATGCCTACAAGGCAGGACAAATTTGGCAGCTGTTACACTGGAAGCAGAAGGGGAGCAGAACAGCAGCAAAGCCGGATACTTCATACGTCCAGGGGCACCAGAGGGATGTCATTTATTTCTTTTGCTTAGGATTTTGCTGGCAAAGCAGCCTGCTTTCTTTTGGCCTTGACTGGGACATCTAGACAGTGGGAAAAGTTTTTTTCCTTTTGGATCATAAGTGTATCCTTTCTCCTAACACTTCTGTTGATCATGTTCTTATTTGGAGAAAACTTTTCTTTTTTCCTTTTTTTTTTTTTTTCCTGGGGCTATGAGACAAAGGAAACTTTTGGCTGGAGAGAAGTGTGCTTAAAGCAGAAAGGAAGCGGAGTCTGAGGCACCAAAACAGAACTTCAAATATTTTTCCATTTGCAAAGCAGCATACAGCCAGAAAAGAAAGGCTGCATCCCAGCCTCACTGAAACTGATGGGAAACATACCACTGATTTCCATGGGATGCAAGATGCACCTGGGGAATCCAAACTCAGCAGTCTGCCTATCATAATTATGATTATTAATGATGTATTATTTGTATTACTGTAGCAGCTCACTGTTCCAGTTAATGGGTAGGATCCCCTCTGTCCAAGGGGTTGTACAAGCCCAGATCAAAGAGATGTTCCTTGCCCCAGACGTCCTGAAATCAAAGTTTATGGTTCACCTTAATGCCTTATGGAGGAACGACATGGGGAAGGTACACTCACCTTGCCAGTGCTGAGCGGGCACCTGTGCCCTGCTGCACTCCGGGCCAGACACAAACTCTTTGAAATGGCCACACATCTAAGCCCATCCATGCTGTGTGTGGAATAGGGTACCACCACCCATGCAGGGGCACATGCAAAGGATTGAGTGTGGACAGTTGATACCTGCAGTCCAGGAATGGAACACTCTGTGTCTCAGAAGAAAGTCTCTGAGAACTCCTGGTGGCTCCTATTCCCTCCACAGAATTAGCATGTCACGTTATTAGGAGCCTCAGTAAACCTGAGTCTTTAATAGTTCTTCTGCAAGGGGAATCTAATTCTTATAATGATATAGCCCTAGGAAAAGCAAGCCAAGCCCAATGTATAATACTGAAACAAAGCATAGCAAGCATTCTAGGTTTACCAGTATGTTTAGAAGAGAAAATAGTGTACCTTCACAGGAGTTGGAGCGCTAAAGAAACTTTCAGTTATTTGGTGCTGCAGCACCAGATTATTCAATATCAAAGGGAATACCATCATTATCTTTGGCATCAGAATCTCTAAATTTAGGCTGAGATGATGGAAAAATAAAAATTGTTGTAATCAAAATCACAAAAGAAAAAAAGGCCTTTTAAACTTGCGTGAGATGTAACTTGGCTGGAAATGAAACAAAAAGAGTGGAACCCAAAAGAAAGAAATTCAAAATGGAAAAGCTTGAAGCAAAGTTCCTTCAAGCATGGGTGGCTGGGGCCAAGTGAGGAGAAATGCACATGTAAACAGCTTTTCATAAAATCATACCTTGCCCTTATACATAACTTTCACCAGACACTTTCTATCAGTAATGTTGGTTCCCAGAACAAAATATAAATACTGTGCAAACACAGTAGTAGGAATTTATGGTCCCAAAAGAAAAAAAATAATCCTGATCTACTGCCTTGAGACACATGTTCACTTACCAAGAGGACGGACACCATCAGATGAATTCATGAAGAAATCAGCAAATTCCAGTCATCTGCCTCCATCTAATACCGAGAGACCAGAAATCACTGTGTATTTTTTGTCTCAGCAATTGATTCAATGAAGTTAATAATGATGAACTCTCAGAGAATAATCCTATTTCTTTTAGAAAAATAGGATTAAGCATAATGCCCAGAATGAAGCCAAGGCTGCTTAGGTAGGTAATGGCTCTGTATGTCAAAGGATAAACAATAATCTCTTTACACAGGCAGTTCCCAGACACTTGGGTGCTGCCTGGATGCAGCTGCAACAGCAGCAGCAGCACTGGGTGCTGCTGGGTGCATGGGCAGGAGACAGCCTTCGGCCACTGGGACAACAATTGGCGCACATTAGTTTGAGAGCCTACACCCCTTTAGTGTCTTTTTTTTTTTTTTTAGGACATCATCCTAATATATATATCCTATATCATTCAATATATTCATCAGTGACCTGGACGAGGGGGCAGTGTATCCTCAGCCAATTTGTTGATGATACCAAACTGTGAGGGGTGGCTGACACCCCGGAGGGCCATGCTGCCATCC
>BJBW01009409.1:9414-128725 GCA_004320125.1 Scolopax mira
GAAGCCCCAGTCCATAAATATAGTTGTCATTGAGATTTTATTTTCCGTCCTTCACTGTGTGAAGTTAACATTGTACACCAGGCTACACAGTGAGTATGTATTTTTAGCTCAGACTAAATGTCTCCATTCTGTTTCCTTACAAATGCTTCTTTTCAAAGTTATCCTTAAGGGATTGCTTAGTAAAGCTTTAATGTTATGAACTTTGTTCCAAGCAGAATTTACACACCTGAAAAGCAAACTGCAAATGTGAAAATTCTGTGAAGTCTGCTGAATAACTTAAGAAGCTAGAACAAGTGGAGCATTTAGAACATGAACTGAAAATCAGCCTTTTATCATTCTTGCTTCTGTCACTCGAAAGACCTTCTCGGTCTTCTCAGGTACCTCCCTTAGAAACCCTTTGAGTTGGTTTGAAGACAAATCTAGAGATCATAGAGAGATGTCATTACAGCAGATGTCAGCATCCCTAACCCAGATTCGTTGCCTATTGCAATACAGGTGGGCAGCGTGATCACTGGCCTGAGCAAATGTTCTCTTCTCCATGAGGGTGAAGTCTGTGCTGCTGCAGCTTCACAGCTGTGGGGATTCAAACCCTAAACCACCAGTAAGCACAATAATCCTATTCCTTGGCTGCTGGGCAGACCTATGTTTCGTGTATGTAGAATTAACCACACTATAATTGCATCTCTCCACCTAGAAGAGGGTTTTTAAATGTTTATAGATTTGGGATATGCAGCTATTTGTTCGTTTGCCATTTGCTGAATAGCTGCCCACAGCCAGGCAAGTCCATGATCTGAAGGATTTGGCTGTTAACTGGGCTGTCATAAAGTGAGGAAGAAACGGAGTGAAGCTACTTTATATGTGATGGAAGAAGAACACTAACGTATGCATTTTAATATCTAGCATGATGTTTCTTTTTCCAAAGCTGATGGAGATAAATTAGTAAAATATACAGAATTTTAATGTTGAATGTTCACTTCCTCAGATAAATGTAAAATCTCTTTATAGGGATGTTTCTTTGCTTATCCTTTATGTATGCAATTTGCTGCATTTTGAAACTCATATTTATCATAGAAGTGCATGCATACTAAAATTAAACAGAACATTCATCCGTCACCATGATATTATCTTGTGCAGCTCCCGACTTCCCTTTCTGCCTCCGATGCCATAGGACCTTGCTTTACTGTTTATTCACCCTTAGTATCTGGTCTTTGTCTCATAAATCATGTTGACAATGAGTTAAATCCAAAATACATTCTATCTTAACACAAGATTGTGTTTTCCCCCTTGGGCACAGTTAGAAAATATGTAAGGGAATACTTTAATTTCATAATATTTTTGTTTTCTTTTTAATATTCCTATGATCTTTCTCACTATGACTCTTAATTATTTTCCTAAGGTTGATTCCCAGTTTTATTTCTTTACTCTTGATCCATCCAAGTCCTCTTAGCTTTCTACATCTGTGCTAATTTTATCTTGCTCCTTGCTTCTTTCAGCCCTTTCAATGCCTTTTCTACCTATTTGTATTGATGCTCATGTTTTGACTTCCTTAAATTCTTGGGTGTTAGTAATTCACTTGATTTGGAAGAGTGACACACATTTCTTCATTGGCTCACATATTCTAAAGCAAACTGCTTTCCTTCTCTGTTGGCACTAACTCACATGTGGTTTACTTAAAAATTGGTTCTAAAGCAATAAAAAAAAGAGACTTCACAAAACAGAGTTTCAAGCATCATGTATTTAAATTACCACCTCAGCTATTGTTAGTACAATGCTATTCGCCCCATAGGGTTGAAGCCTCTCTCAAGCAATTTATGGCATAAAAGTGGAAATTTAATTCTCGTTACAGTAAGGATTTACTGCAAAGACTCAAGCTGAGATTAAAAATGCTTATGATGTTCTGAGTGAATATAGATAATATACTCCTAAATAGAGCAAAATGTTCATGCATATATATATTCATATTTATATTTTGCATATTATTTGCAGCAGCTGAGTTTCTGTACTTCTGATTGTAGAATTTGTTCAATTGCCAGGGCAAATTGCTTGCTCTTTCTCTCTCAGATTGTAAAATGTGTCTATAATTTATATTTTCAATACTATAAGAACTAATGTTAGTGAATCAAGGATAAATTATTAACCATTGGCCTCATTACCACCTCATTTATATCAATATAATTCCACTGAAAATGATTAATCCCAATTTTTGTTAATTTTTCTTAATTTCCTTGAACCCCTCCCCTATTTCTGTTATCCTTAGAAAATCTCACTGATAGTTGTTCCTTAAGCTTTAGTAAGTATAAAAGTCAAAATAAACATGATTTACTGTATTTCTCTTTTCCTGGTGGTATCTATTAGTTTACTTATATTGTTGTAATAGCAGGAAAGCACCAGTGTTTTGTAGTACAAATACATCGTAAAAGTACAGTCCTTTCAAAAAAGAGATCAAAATCTCAGCATTGGTTCAGAGTTCCAGGTCTGACTGACAAAGTATTAACATTTTAAAATACAGTGTGAGAATAAATCTGTAGGCAGATGGTTTAAAGTATACAATAATATCAGACTATATAGCCAAACTGCAGTACACCTGAAAATGTAAGTAATTGTTATTAATTTCCTATAGCAAATCCTGGAAATTCCTAATCATACCATAAATAGTAATTCACTATATCCCAGCTAACTTGTTGCTCTCTCCTGCTTCAGCAATCAAAGACTGAGCTCTGCTTTGTTCAAGGAAATGTGATTTGTATATTCTTGGCATAACTAGATAACCTGAAACTCTATCCAGTTTCTGATCCTAAAAGGATATGTCCTGAAAGATTGAATTTTGTTGTTTTGCTTCAGCCTGATGCTATAACATTATTTTGCAATTCTTTAGTACCTTTCATCTAAGCTTATAAAGCATACTTAAGGATACTGTTGAAAAAATGTTATTAACATTGCAAAGATAAGCACAAAACATTACACAAAGTGTTGCTCACGTTGTAGTAGAGCAAACACCTTTAGCCGTGGTATGTGTGTGCACTATGATGTAATTTTTATTTATGTGGTCACACTATTTCTTCACAAGGGTGATGCTGCAAGTCCTGAGAAAAACGGGTGGTGGTTATTTGTGAGGAAACACTTTATATTGAATTTCCTCCTAAGGGTTTGAGATACAGGCCTCTAGGTTATTGCTGAGTGTACGTCAGTCTGTCAGTCAGCTTGCTTTTGAATGTCAGTTTGGTACCTGATTATGAACGCATCATCTTTCACCTTTCAGAAGCCTAAGCCATGTCACCCCAGGTTTGCAACTGGAAGCCTTCAGATGCCAAGTGTCAAAGAACAACCAGTGTCCCTAAATGAGCCAGGGCCCCCAGCTACGTGCATGTCTGATGCACAGATTAACAGTGAGAAGGCGACTTGGGAACAGCTTTTGAAACAGCTCTCGTCAGGGCAGCAGTATGTGATTTTACACCATGGGACAGCCTCGTAGTCTTCAAACTAATTAACCACGCAGCTCTCCATCTCTGCAGCAAACGAGAAAGGGTGCAGCAGAAAACAGGCTCGATCTCCACATTTACCCTGTGCACTAAGCACTGTGGGGGTTATATGACCATTTAATTAGAGACTGTATTAATATGAATATGCACAGTGAATGGAAATTAAGGCATCACAGGCAATCCAAATCCTAGCATTTCCAAACTTGTAAAAATGCTTTATTTTTTTTATAGTAAAGACTTTTTACTTTTTTTTTTTTTTTCCAAATGTGCTTGTGGTTTTATCAATGCATATTGAATGAAACGAAATGTCATCACTGACATCTACAGAGGTCATCAGCGAAGCAGTAACTGCGATGTTAACTGTAGAAATTCCTGACAACTCACGCTGACGAGCCAGCTCATATCAGCAGAGTGGTTGTCATCTTTTACACGGGCCATTTCTAGCCTTATTTCAAAGAAAGGCAGTCGATAACAGTGGAGTAACAGTGAGACCTCAGCAGTTCCATCTCACCTCAGAATCCCCCGGATTTCCCTATTTAGGCTGCCTCCTGCAGCACCAAGGCTCCCTGCCTGCAGGAGGGTGCAGGGTGGATAATCATCTCCATTCTGTTCTTCAGCAGTTGTGCAAACTCAGCGTCCCAGCTGCTCTCCTGAAATCCAGTGAGTCACTGTCAGCATTGCCATCGACTCCCTTTGCTTCCCCCAAACCTGGAGATGTATTTATGCTGCGCACTGCAGGGCGCCGGGTGCCTAAATCACCCCCTTATACGTGTGTATGCACAGGTTCCTTAGCGAGTGTCTTAGTGGCAGAGCATGGAGCCTCAGACAGGTTAATTTTTCTTGCCAAGAATTCTCCTTTTACAAGCAGGTCTGCTTCTCCTGCCTGGTTGTACACTTGGCTGCACCTCTTTAAAGTATCCTGAAGGAATATGCATACCCAGTGCTGTGATGGCAGCCACCGTCAAGGATTCTGTACCTCACGGAGACTCTTTGATCAAGAAAACAGTGTATTTGTAGTTGGCAGCCAATACATGTTTTAAAATCAAATACGTGTTTAATGGAGGAGAACACTGTATGTGTCTTTTGATATTCTGTGTCTGGATTCATCACTGCTTACAGTACATGACAGGTTTTGAAAAACAAAGCCGCTATGTCTTTTCTTTCTGTACTATTGCCTGCAGGGATCGCAGATATTAGAAAGTTATTCTTGGAGCAATTAGAGCAGTGGCAGTAAAGACAATACCATTGAATCTCTGCTTTAAATCTCTGCATGAATACAGCTATAGTCTATAATTTCACCCAGAAGAGAATATATGGCGCCACTAAGCCACACTGACAGGGATAAATCTGAAAAGATGTGAAGAATGAAGCTGCAAATTTCTGAAGTCAGAAAAATTCTAAAGAGATAAAATAAGATCTCAGAGAAACCCTGCCCTTCAACAAGAAAACTTTTAACTGAAGGTGGCATGTCCAGAAACAAAGTAAATGAAAATTAAAAATGCAAGACGAGGAGTGTTAAGAAAATAGAAACTTTGATGGCTGAGAGACAACTCAGTATTCCAGTTTAGAAGAAAATACATCACTGTTACATAAGCCTGACCTAGAGATTCCCACTAAAATTAGCAGCCGTAAAATAATTAATAATGGTGGTATCTGGATTTCCAAAGTCAGCTTTCAGAATTTTTCACAGCGCTGTTGTAACAGTCAGAGCTTCTGCTCCTCCGAGGCTGTTGATACGAACGTACCTAGGGCTGGCAAGGACTGCCTGGGACAGTCTGGCCTGAGGCAGGTCAGCACATATATTTGTCTTTCATTTACAAATTTATCAGTCTTCGTCTTGAAACGATTTACATTTTTTTCTTACCATTATCCCTATTGAGGAGTTCCGGAGCCTTAGAACACTGTGAGGATTAAAAAAACGTTTTTTAATTCCCAGGTTAAATGTATTCATGATCCATTTATACTATTTTGCATTTCTTGTAAAAAAAACCTGTCCTTTAGGTTGTATCTTTCATTTATGATCTGATTTCTGTGTGGTCATTTTCCCTGGCAACCTTCATTTTTACATACTAAGTAGACTTTCAGTCACATGTCAGAGAGGGGCTCTGTGCTCTCTTTGTCATCCCAGTAGCTGAGGTCCAGGGTGAATTCATATCTCCTTAAGAGTACACAGAGGGTACACAGCATTTGAGATGAAAATTCTGCATTTAAAAAATAGTAGTATTCAGGTATCTTTGCTGGAAACACCTCCCTTTTACATTTTCATGATGCTTGCCATTTTCACAGCTATGCACATTTTGCCTTATATTTTGAGTGGCTGACAGTTTCCTGACAGTTTTCTGTGACTGTCATAAGTGTTCCTTCTGCTATTTCCAGCTCTCAGCACATCGTGAAGATTCTTCTCGTTGCTCCCCAGCAGCAGGACAGAGCATTTACACTATGACATTTAATTCCGTGTTATTTTTCTGTTCATTAAGGACATCTGAATTTTCCTGGTCTATGGCCTGGTCTGTCTCTGTGTTGATGACCAGCACATGTTGTTACTGACAGACCAGGGGAGACCTTATCGCTCACTGTCCCTGGAGGTATTTAAACGATGGGTGGACATAGTGCTTTAGTGGCAGACTTGGCAGTGCTAGGTTAACTGTTGGAAATAAGGATCTTAAAGGTTTTTTCCAACCTAAATGGTGCTATGATTCTATGATATCCAAGAAGAACTCTAATTAAACTGTGTCTGGCAAGTGAAGACTGGCTATTGCTATGAATTCTCTTTTGACACTCCTGCTAGCAGTGTTCTGCAGAAGTCAACTGGGCTCCATCGGCTTGAAGTGCCCCAGCAATTCCACCTGGGTACTTTACTGGATAGCCGTGTGAAGGTTTCTATACCTCTTTGCATATGTACATTTGACATATGTGCATAAATATGTTAGTTCAGTATCCTGTGTATGCAGGAGCAAATTCACAAGGGAAGGAACATCCATCTCCTCCCACATCTTGCAGATGTCACTCATACATGCAGTCAAATGCAGCATCACAAATGCATTCTAGCTCCTCAACAGTATTTAGCAGGGTTGGGGAGGAGGCTGTACCTAAGCTCTGACAGCAAGGAGATTTATCTTTGCTGGCTTTTTAGCTACACTATACATTGTTACCAATTTCTGTCTTTAATATTTAAAAATAATGTTTCCACATTTTAGAAATTTCCTTTATAAGCATAATGGTAGAATTATAATTCTGCTTTTATTTTAAAGTATTTATTTTTTGGCTTCTACTCTGAAGAAAATTTATGCAAAAGAAAGTAGATTTAATGGAAATTTTTTCATTCCTATAATTGTGGAAAACACAGGGATCTTTTCTTTATCCTCCTGAGAAATTTGACTCTAACTGCATCATTAGGTGGCTGTAATAAAGCGAAAAATTGTAGGATCAAAAGAGATATACCCCATTTTATGCATCAAAGTAAATATTCTTCCGGTCTAAAATTACACAGGATATAGCAATGAAGTATGGTAGAAATTTAAGCAGTGCTTGGGTTATGCATTTGTATATCAGCACATCTCTTATTGATACAGGCAGTGTATCTCTTACTGCCTACAGACATGTTATAAAATCTTGATCATAGCATCATAGAATCATCTGGGCCGGAAGGGACCTTCAAAGGTCATCTAGTCTGATCCCCCTGCAGTCACAGGGACACGTCCAACTAGACCAGGTTGACCAGGGCCTCATCGAGCCTCACCTTGAATGTCTCCAGGGAAGGGGCCTCAACCACCTCCCTGGGCAACCTGTTCCAGTGCTCCACCACCCTCATTGGAAAGAACTTGTTCCTAATGTCTAATCTAAATCTGCTCTTCTCCAGTTTATACCCGTTAGCCCTTGTTCTGTCATTGCTGGCCTTTGTGAACAGACTCTATGAATGTATAAAGCCTGTAAAATTCTACAACCATTGCCGCTGGGGTTCATAATATGTGTCATGAAGGTGAAGGTCAGCTCTTGTTTTCCATGGAAAAAATGGGAATCTGTCATGACCTGATCAGTGAAAAATATTTAACTAATGTTCACTAGGTTTATTCTGTCCTAAAAGCTGAACAATACTAAAGTTGATGAACCATTGACCCGGTATTTTTTCTCCAAGCAGTTGTTACACATCAGTGAAGGAATTAATAAAAGCCCCTGTTTAAAAGAGTGTCTCTTAGTTCACTAAACATTACCAAATGCATCATTTGAGCTTTATTTTCTTCTTTCACAGTAGTGAAGATCTGTATGCCCTGGTAGTTATTGTCATGTTTATTGACAAAAAAATCTCAAAATAACATCTAAACATATTATAAACAGCACATAGGGGAAGAAATTACAGTAATCAACACAACAGAAGGATAGACAGCATTTTGATCTTCTACTACCTGCTGCCAAAGTCAATCCAAATAGCAAGACTCTAAAACACTATGAGTCACAAGGGAGAGATGAAATAAGTTGATCTCTTAGTTGGCCTAATGAAATCCTTTCCTGATGATTGTATTCCACATTTGTGTGTGGTTGACCAGCATCTTCCTCCTCCATATTTCCTCTGAACTCCCCTCCATTTCCTCTCCTTTTCCCTTGCAGCCACCAAGGACATGGGATGGTATGTGTTATGGCTGGTCTAGTCTAAACAGACTGTGGACCCATGCTGAGTGGGGGCACTAATTAAGGTGCCCTTTCTATTAGGCTCTTTTATCCAGCTGCCAATTATCAGAAAATTTGTGGCAGCTTACTAGTTTGAGATCTCTGCCCATCTGTCAGATTTGTCTGAAATGGGACAGTTGTTTCCATCATTATCAGGGGTCAGGGGAGATGCAGGATAGATGCAGAAGCGCAGAAGCCTTGTTTCCTTAGGATAGCTAATTAAAAATCACCAGAAAAATTAAGTGGTTTAAATGAAAGAGTTTGTTGGTTTGTTTCAGTTAAATAAATAAACCTGCTTGGATGGAGTGCACTGGGACAGACACTGCGTGCTTAAAACCGACAAAAAGGAGCAAAACAACCTTCTGGAGCAGATGATGGAAGCAATTCCTAGTCATGGACTGCTCTAATGAGAGCTTGGAGGTGAGACAATCCACCCAAAAAAAGCAGTAAACTTCTTGCATTTCGTCAGCAAGGACAGCTCTTTGGAGATTTATGCAGTGAATAACATTCATTGTAGTCCTAATAACTCAGCTGCCTGAATTTCCATTGGAAAATTGATTCTGTTTTTTCCATCTATCTTATCCATGGTAAAATGTCCTGCTTTTCCATGTAATACTCTATTTTTTCCTTACACCAGCCTTATAACCCATCATGGGCTGGGATGCATCGGGGCATTATCAATCTCGCAGAAAAACACCACCACAGCAATTTTCACTTGCAGAATCTGGAAACATCATCTGCGAAAGTCAGTGTGGTGGTGCAATTTGGGCGCTGGGCAGAAGAGGGTGCCCTTCAGATAGCCTGAGATAGAAAAAGACCTTGGCTACGGGCACAGAAACCAGCCACAGGTCGGCAAACTCCCAGTACAAGAGGAGGACTTGCCCAGCACAGTTCTATGGCCCGGAGAAAGGCTCGCTCACATGGCAGCTGCAAGATGCTAGGACATGTCAAAAAAACCTGCCGCAGATCTCCATGTGAACAAGGGGAGCATGAAGTTACTAGTCCCCAGACTACTGTTTTGATGCTAGAAACTCTGAGTACAGCGTGCTGGGAGCGAGCTACGCTGTTCATATTTCTGCTGCGTGCATCAGGCGGCTGCAAGCTTAGGGATGTAACGTTGGATGTGCACTCCCGAGTCTCTGCACTGTCCCAATCGGTACTCTAGAGAGTTGTCACTTTATTCAGTCACAGAATCACAGAATCACAGAATCTCCTAGGTTGGAAGGAACCTCCGAGGTTGTAAGGAACCTCTGAGGAAGGAACCTCTGAGGTCATCGAGTCCAACCACATAAAAAAACAAAACAAAGCAAAACAAAACAAAACACCAAACCAAACCACACATACACACACACAAAAAAAAAGCACCCACCAACCAAACCCCACACACAACACCCCACCACACCCCAATAATCTTGGACACCAGAGCATGCCCTGAAGAGCCACATCTACACGTTTCTTAAATACCTCCAGGGATGGTATGGGACTCCACCACCTGCCTGGGCAGGCTGTTCCAGTGACTGACCACTCTTTCAGTGAAGTAATTCTTCCTAATATCTAATCTAAGCTTCTCCTGCTGAAGCTTCATACCATTTCCTCTGGTCCTATCATTATTCCCTTGGGAGAAGAGGCCAGCCCCCACCTCTCTACACCCTCCTTTCAGGTAGTTGTAGAAGGCAATGAGGTCTCCCCGCAGTCTCCTCCAAACTAAACATGCCCAGTTCCCTCAGCCTCTCCTCATAGGACTGTTCTCCAGACCCCTCACTAACTTGGTGGCTCTTCTCTGGACATGCTCCAGCAGCTCAATATCCTTCCTGTAGTGAGGGACCCAAAACTGGACACAGTACTCAAGGTGAGGCCTCACTAGTGCCGAATACAGAGGCACTATGACTCCCCTAGTCTTGCTGGCCACACCGTTCCTGACACAGGCCAGGATGCTGTTGGCCTTCTTGGCCACTTGGGCACACTGCTGGCTCATGTTCAGCCAGCTATCCACTAACACTCCCAGGTCCTTTTCTGCTGGGCAGCTGTATCTCATAAACCACCTGAGGAAAAAAATCCTGTGCTTGGCTGCCTGCATGTAAATGTGATTTTTGACTCATACTGCTGGATTCCCTGACGTATATACTCCTACAGGGGGTAAGTTTGTATTGGCTGCATTGAACAAGCAAAAATGCTTCCACATTGTAAAACACTCTCATAACATTGATTCAAGTTTAATCAATTACATGAGGTAGTTCCAAGAGTAGTTATAGCTGTGTGAAGCATTTTACTCAGAGTTAGAATTTGACTTAGTGTGATAACTAGGCAATAAACTCTGAGTCAGCTGTCAATTTCTGTAGAAATAAGGCACCACCAGAGCTTAAAGATCTGCTCTGAATGTTTCTATCAAACAAATTACATCTTCTGAGTGAATATTACCACCATTTTTTGACAAGGAAGAAAGAAAATACTGTCTTTGGGTAGATCTAGGGAAACTAAATAAAGCTGTAATGATTACAAGCCAACCATATCTGCACACATGATTAATGCAAGTGTTCAAGATGCTTTTAAACCTTGATTTATATTCCATGTTTTGCAAATTAAAAGAGTCCTCAAAGTCCTCTTATGATCCTCATTGGATCATTTTTGTGTCTGAAACATATGCCACACGTTTGAAATGGAATCTAAGCTTTTAAAGGAACTAATGATCACTGTTGTCAATAAGCAGCCTGTAATCCAGTGTTAGCTGATGAGTCAGGAAACAACATTTACAGGACAAACTACAGTATATCAGCTTAGCAGAATTGAAATTTCACTTTTTCAAATGCCACTTCAGATAGAATTGTCTTTTCAGGGGAACATACTTACTCCACTGGAATTCACCCAGGTGCAGAATAAGCTGCTATGATTATGGGAGCCCCAGCACTAAGACCATTACAAGTATTTTAATCTTCCTTAATTCTTACATTATGGTACAGAAACTTCATTCCAAACTAAGTTTAATCTGTAAAACTGTTTAAAGCATGAAATCTAAAGTGTGTCCTGAACAAATGTAGCACAACTTCATTTTGAATTAGTGAAAACTGTAATTATGAGTAAGTAACCAGAGTTTGTAATGCTGTGCTGCTTTAGTTTTGCTGAATGAGGTAGACATGCCTCAGGACAGTGCTTTGTAGCCACGTTTACCCGGATACAGGAGGTAAACCCTAAGAAGACCTTTATGGGCTCTTCAAGAACAGTTACAGAAGCTGAGGGAAAAGTATCCACCCTGAGAGAAGAAGTATTGGCTTGCACCAGTGTAATAGGAAAAGGGACACCCTGTCTTTTGGCCATATATTCATCATCACATGGATCATGCTCCTTTGCCTGTTATTGTATAGTTAACACCGAAAAGACTCAGATGAGTGCAAAGTAATACCATTTTCTTTATATGTTACATAGAAAAAAAATCAGGAGATGAAAATGTGATGTTTGACTGCTTGTTTTGGTCATCTTTAGCTTCTCTAATACTCTGAATACTCAGAAGTACTGTCTTCTACTACGAACAAATCAGATATGTCTTTGCTGCAGTTTCAGAAGAATAATATAAAGCTACTTGTTTAATCTGTCTTGTTGGGCAGAAATTACGTGGCATCCTGACAGCAAAATAGACTAATAATCATAACAAATCTAATTCATCTCTGCTATACTTTGAACTGGACTGAACTTTCTCTGTAAGATAGGGAAATAACTCATAAATGTATTATTCCTGAGGAGTTAAAGGCAAAATCAATACACTTTGCTCATGATGCACATCAGTGGGTTGTCATAACAGTGATTATAAGTTCTCCATCAGTAGCCAGGGCTGGATGCTCCAGCTACACTGAAAGTTTCTATCACCTGACAAAACAAGAGTGTGTTGTTATGGGCTGATGCCACCCCATCTTTTTATTTGATTGAGTGTAAGGAAAAGCTGGCAATCGACAACACTGTAGACCTTGCTGCTCATTTGCCATTGACAAATGCTGTGGTGTCTTATTAAATGATTTCTTCAGTAAACAGCCAGAAGTAACCTCTATCACAGTACTAAAAACACCAGTGTGCTAGAAACCATCCAATGGGAACAGGAAAAATTTTAAAAGTGAATAGATTGGTTTTGTGCAACCAAGGATCTGCAATTTGCAAAGAATCACTCTGTGAGAATACATAACCCTGTTAGGTGAGGGGATCAGAGTTTACCTCTCAGTGGTGTTTGAGGGGAAAAAAAGGACCTATTATTACAGATTATCTGAATAAATATGAAGAGTTTTTCACTGTGCGTGTCTTACCTGTGATAGCACAAGGAAGCATTTTGGCTTGTCCAGCCAAAACTGTAATCCCTGCTTTGTTTTAATCTTTCCAGAGTAAATTGCAAAAGGAGTTGGAGGAGGACCAACATCCTCACAAACCCACTTATCACCTCCATAAGATATAAGCAGTGCTGTGCAAGTCCCGAAGGAGCCTTTAGTGGGAATTATTTAGTTCTACGTCAGTGTGTCAATTTGTTTCTTAGTTACTTGGCTACTCATTTCTTGGCTGCATAATTAGTGAATACTAATGGAATAAACTTCTGAAACTAATTTCTACATGGCTAGACAATACATGATCATATTAAAAATCTGACAGATTAGTAGCTTTTTATCTGATCCCCTACTGTTTGTATCATTCTTTTCCTTTGATAGCTTTTCTATCTATTGCCCTGTGCAAATTTGTCAGAGGAACAAAGAACCACGAAGATACAAAGTTCCTGTAAGCTTTGGGCAAATGGGTGCCCCCCAGCCAGAGGGAAGGGCTGATGTGTGTCTGCAAGAGTAACCCACTCTGGACAATCTGCTGCTATCCCCCATCAGCACAGGCCTGGGGTTTGGAGGAGTGGTGGTGATGAGAAGGTGATGTGGGCTGGGATTTCAGGCTTCTAATAGAAGTGAAGCCTTGCAGACACAGCGAGGGCAGCCCTGGTTTTTTTTCTGAGTGGAGGATGCAAAGGGCGGAGGGAAGGAATCGTAGTGTAAACTATGCAAACCCATCAGAGACCAGGATTAACTAGTTCCACTGCTGCCTGAATGACCTCGCATATTAAGACATACAGTAATGAAATTACACACAAATGTCTGTAGCGATGAAACAGGTCGGGGGCCAAGCTGGGAAGTCAAATCAGCATGGAAATCATGGGATCAGAAAAAGATACAGCCAGGCACAGCCATGTCTATAATGCAGCTCAGGCAAGCACTGATAGCAAGGGCCTGATCTCAAATGCAGCTCCTGAGCCGAGGGGCAGAGGCCCCAGGTAACATGTCTTGCAGCTCTTTCTAACACTTCTCAAAGCAGTCTGCTCCGAGGTTGCACAATAGCACCCTATCAAAGCTGACCTTGAAGAGCTCCAGCCAAACCCCTGGGTGGGGGGCACAGGGTTAAGAGATTGGAGCGTGTGTTTGTGTGCTCAGGACCTGGCAACACACAGTGAAGCAGCTTTAAGAATGTAGGGCTGTTGGTTTGGGGTTTTTGTTTAACGTTGGACTTGAGCTCCTAAATCTATTCTTTCTGGAAAAAAATTGCACAAAGGGCTGAATTCACATTTATCCAAAAAAACAGTGATCCAGCTGTGGTTTCTCATATGCAGATAGATTTGGCTCTTATCCTAGTAGGACTTTCACCATCTCTAATAATTACCCTCCATACCTAGCTTTGTGTCTGCAGCTTCTCAGTTGGTGACCTGTTGTTTCTAAGACAAAGACCATCTGGTTATCAGGAAAACTAGCTACAGCAGAAAAAGCAGAATTAGAAGGCTGCTTCTGACCCCCCTTATTCATAGAAATCAAGCCATTGTGGGACAATTTCAAGGAGTTTTTTGAAGTAAATGTGCTGGCTGAACCATGTGATATTTGGTGCAGACCCTTGGCCAGAAGCACACGTGTCTGAGTGCCCTTGTGTAGACAAGTCCTGAGGCATATACTCATCATCGAACATTACTGGAAAGAAAAGTCATTTTGTGGAAAATGACCCATTTTGGGTTTTAACATGTGTAGGCTTCAGGCATTTTAATTATACAGAGAACCGGTTTGCTGCCTAAATATTTATTTCCTGAGCTTTACACTTTGATGCTGCAGTACTGTATGGAAGATCTTGGCAATAGGGGACAGCTCATTGCATTCAGTCCTCAACAAGGGGCTCCTACTGCTCTAGTGAGCACAAGAAGACACACAAGGAGGTCTCACGGGATTTGAAGTGCTCTGGAAAAGTATTTGATGTTGGAAAGATATTAGAAAATTCTCATCTTTTCTGATGCCTGCTAACCCAACCTAATTGAAAACTTGTTTGAAGGTTGGAAAGAACTGTTATTCTTACCAAAAAAAATATATCTGCAACTTCAACTCAGCAGCTATAAACCATAACACGCTTGTTTTTCCGTTACTCTGAATATATTCAAGCTGCTGGAAAAATTAAGGAAGTATGGGATAGTTACATTAAAGCAAATAGGAGTCATCAGTTTCATTGTTCTTGCAATTTAAACTGTTGGTCAGTAAAACTGAATGTGAAGTAAGGTTTGAAAGGATATATGCCTGTGCCTTGTGTTATACTCACAGGTTCTTGTTTCTCTCATTCTGTTGGGTTCCCCCACCACACCCCCTGTGGACACGCAGTAATACAATTAGCATATCTGCAGAGGGAATTTTCAGGGAAAAACAACATGTCCTTTTCTTGAACGGTGACAGATCAGAATTTCTCTCGAATTGTGAAGGCATTCTTAACATATTTAGTGTCACATATAGCTAATATTTTATAGAAGACAGATAGAAACCTCTGTAGTTAATTGGTGTTCGGGGCTGCTTCAGTGATGAGTGTTTGTCTTCGTTCTGTCACAAACTGTTACACTGTGCCCATCACTCCACTGAGTTACTATTAGAAGCAGCTCAATAACGTCAAACCAGATGCAGTTACAACAAATATATCATTTCCCATGAGTAATTAAGCCTGCTGTTACAGTGTTTATCTCGCTTTGGCTTGATTTTTTCCAGCTTCAGCTTCCATTAGTTTGCTGTCTTCTTCTGCTAGATGACAGACAGGATAGATGACACAGGATACCAATTTTTCCTGTGGATTTTTTGGGGTCGGGGTCAGGGTCAGGCAATAGGGTTCATCTGCCTTAGTTTCTGGTTCATTCCTGCTCGGTGTCCCAATGTGCCTACTGCATGCACGTTGCTTTGCTCCCAGCTTCTCTTTTGGATCAAAGAGGCTGGTTCCCTGCAGGAGAAAACCTGGGTATCTCTGGAGGCTTCACCTCAGTTGCTGTCCCAGATGGCAGTAGAGATGAGGTTGTACTAAATTTGGCTCCTTGCTCTCTCCCCAGTCCTCCATCGCTGTCCCAACATCATCCCAAGCCCTACATGCCCTCATGCAGCACATGCCCTCAGCATCACGTTGCAGTAACACCAGCCTCATATTTTTTTTTGGCACTTGTAATGGAAAAGATAGGGGGGAGGGAGGGGGGAAAAAAAAAAAAAGGAAAGTGAGGTTTTAGGATGTTTCAGGATTGCAAGGGCAACAGAGGAGACTTGAAATCAGTATATCAGTGCTTGCTGTGCGCATGGGCACGGCCACCACTGTTGTTGGTCCTGAGCAGCCTGTGTGCGAGTTGCCCGGCACCACTGCGCTGGGAGGGTGCCTGGGGAGGGCACGTTTAGAGGAGTGGATGTTGTCTTCGTGTCAAATTCCCTTCCATGACAACCAAACATTTCCACTGATGTAAATGGGCTGCTCTGAATGCATTTAGAGGTTGATGTGGCCACAGTGGAGTCAGTGGAGGGATGAGATTTTTACAGTTAATGCCACCACTGAGAGCTGGGAGATGCACAGGGGCATGACTGGCAATAATGAGGGCTGTGCAGGTGAGGACAGATCCTGCCCCATCCTTCTGGCTGGCTGGCTTCACATCATGGTCTTCAGATCAGCAAAACCGAAGTGTGCTGCATGCTATTTCATTTAGCTGCAGTTAGAAGTTTGTAAAGTATTAAAAAAACAAAGTATTTTCCTCTCATGGAATCATAGAATTGTTTAGGTTAGGAGCGACCTCAAAGATCATCTAGTTGCAATCCCCCTCCCACGGGCAGGGACTATACCATGGTCACTCAAAGCCCCATCCAGCCTGGCCTTGAACACCTCCAGGGATGGGGCATCCACAGCTTTCCTGGGCAACCTGTCTATCATTCCATCTCCCTCTTGGTAAAAGGTATACCTGAGTGAACAAAACAGTGAGAGGGACATGCCTTAAGTGATAAACCTTGAGGATGGACAGTTCGGTATTTCTAATTAATGATATTCTTCTTAGAAGTTCTGAGAAGAATGTCTTTAGTAACCTGTTTTTTTTTTAACAGTGATGTTTAAATCTATGAACAATGTCTCCTCTATTGAAAAATTATAGTTATGCTTATCATCTGTAAGGCTGTTTATTAGAAAAGCATGCTATATCACGTACAGATGGATGCCACAATTACTTTTAAAAGATAATGGAGCCCTGAGTTTTTCCCACTCTGTTTGCACATTAGCCTGACATGAACTTTCTTGCTCAGTGGTTTCATTTGTATCATCATTTTCAGTCACTAAACCACAGAAAAACATACACTCCAATTCCCCATTTAGTTTTGAGCACTTCCTGAATTAGAAAAAGATTTCATGACTGCTTCTCAACTATTTTCTGCCTTCATTTAAAGTATTGGCTTACTTTATGTATTAACTATTAAGACTCTAGTCAGTTATGATGCTTTTCAGTATATTTTCAGTCTTTTCCTCCTTGGCTGTTCTCTGCAGGGAGAGTCTCAGGCCCACCAAATTATTTTAGCCCCTGTTAAGGCTTGATCAACACGTAGTTGTAGCAGCCTGAGAAGAATGTGAGGTGGTAGGGTTACAATCGCTTTTCCAGTAGAGCCACATTGTGCAATTCCTCACACACACCATTTATAGAAGGACTAACTGCTATAGTTTATTTTGCTGGTCTATGACAGAATGAACTGTGAGAAGGTGAGCGCCTTTTAATTGATGTACCAGGGATGACACAAACTAATCATATTTTTCTGTAGAATAAAACGGTGCGGGTTTGGCATGTAAACACATTCTCTGAAGCTGGAAGTTTAAAACCTGGTCACTGGGGTCACTGTGTTTCTCCACTGCTTTCCTTCACCCCTATTTCAGGCCACGTATACCAAGAATGTCGATAGCGGCACGCTGCGTGTCGAGTGTCTGCGACAGCTGGGAACACACTTGGGCAATACATGCATAGCACCAGTATTTCCGAATGCAAGAGGCAGCTCAAAGACTTCAAAGGTTTGCTAAGGTTTGCTCATAAATTATGTTTTCTCCAGGTGGTGCTTCCATGTGTTTTAAAGTTTGAAAAAAATATTCCTTGTTTTCAAACTGAATAAATGATCAGCCCCCAAAAGCAGCCACTGTACTGACCACATACCAGCCCTTTTTGATCTCCTGAAGGGCACTCTGGGGACTATTGCTTTTTTTTTTTTTTTTTGCCAGCAGTTCTGGCAAACTGTTTCTATTTTAATTTTATGCACAATTTATTATGCTATCTATGCAGTCTTTTTGGTAAGGAAAATATCTGTGAGAAGAGATAACTGGAGCCAAAGTAAGTAAACCTGACATGATAGAATCTGGAAACTATATATAGAAAGGTACTTCCCACTCCTTTTATCGAAAGCAATGCCTGTGCTTCCTCATATTTTATCATTGTATTGTGATGTATTTCTTCACATTGTAAGCTATGTTTCAGTATTTTCAATTATTGTTCCATTTACCATTTTAAAGTGACATCTTTTCAGCTGTTTATACGGTGATTTTTCTGATGGTAGTAAATGGAAATCCCAGCTGAGTTTCTGTCTTGGGTATGCTAATTACCAGACAAACAGAGCAAAGTCACATGGTTGCATTTTGCAGCATATTGTCTGTTTTGACTATTTGTCTATGGTCCCCCTAAAAGTGTTTATAACTACAAAAATACTGTATGTTGGCCTTGAGGGATTTGCTGCAATACACAAATAAAGTATATTCTTTTTCCTACCTGAATGCAGTGGAATAATTTCAAAAGTCACTTGCCTTAAGTGAAGCTATCTGAAGTTCAGACTATTGAAAATAAAATTTAAATCAGATGACACAGAAGGTTTTGGATAGAATTCAGGCAATTTAGTTTCATTATTTAATCAGAGCGTGACAGGCATATGCATTTATTGATGTAATACTGCTGACTGGAAGAGTCAATGCGTACAGAAAGACCACTGGAAGCAGCAGCTGCCTCTGTCAACAGATTAAAAATCAAGGGAGAATTTTAAGTATGTTTCTATTAATTGAATATGTAATCATTTTACTTAGAAGGATTTTAATTACACTTAGTCTCAGTGTCCTCATTACGCACTTACACAGACTAAATGTCCGTCATCTCAGAATAAAATATGATTAGAGAGAAGAGGAAAAGGGAGAAGAGCAGAGAAGAGATTTAAAAGGAATGGTAGGTAACCTCGAGCGAAGACACGTCTGTGTAGTTCTCACAGCACAATTGTGCACCACAGAGAACAGCAACTACATTTTCACTGCAGACTTTCCGGGAGGGTCTTTTGTTTGGGTTTTTTTTTGTGATTTTTTTTTTCTTAATATGAAATAATGTATCGTACCCAGTGTATATACAGAGGTTATCTAGATTTTAGTCAAGTGTGGCACATCCAGAAGATCAAGCTAAGGTTGCCTGTCCAAGCACAGTTCTGTTGCTCTATAGTTTGTTTTCTGCTCTGGGTGAGAAGGAATTGGCTATCCCTAGGTTACAGTCAATTATCAGGCTGTCAGGTCTTAATTTTGGGTGCTTGCTCTTGCATCCTGGTGGTTGTCTTTTATTGAAGGCTGGAGCACTTTTGTAGATCACGTTTCTTGAGAGAGTTGTTTTTATTAATAAATTTCAGGGGGAAAAAAAGTTAAAAAAAAAACCCAATAAAAAAATCACAAGCTGAGCGAAGCAGATTTCTATTTTATTCCATGCCTCTGACTGAACTCTGAGACAGGAGACAAAACACGTTAAGAAATGTCACCGAGTGGAAACAAAGCAGTATAAGAGAGAGCAATGCTTGTGACAACTAGGGATGGGGGGGGTGGGTAGAGATCCTATTAAAAAAGCCCAGATTGCGACTGGGACACCGCAGGGACAGGCTGCTTCCAGACACAGAAATAAATCTTGCTGGCGGCTTCAAACCATGCCCAGTCTGAACGGTGTGGCAGACAGCGACCCTTCCCAGAACTGCTGGAGAGCATCGCGGCAGAAACCAAGCCGGGTGTCCTTTTCCAAGCAAATAGAAAGCACTTTGTTAATTTTAAGTAGGAGCCAAACGCACCCGTCACGGCTGCAGCTGCAGCAGCCGCCCCAGCTTGGGAAGAAAAGCCACCGTCGGGCAGAAGGTAAATGGGCAAAACTGGAGCCTTATTCTTGACGGTGACAATACGTGAGGATGAAGAGGGGGAATGTTTGCCTGAGCTCACTGCCCCCGTGGAAGAAAGCTGCCTTGCTGCGGGAGGTGTGAAAGCTGGAGCACAGCACTTGAGCATCGTAGTCAACGCCAAAAAGTGAGAGCCTGTAGGCACAGCAGGATGGGCAGGCACAAAAAGGCTTGTCTCTTTGCAGATGGGAGGTCAGCATTTGGCAGAGCTGGTCATAAGTTGTTCATGTCAAAAAGGTCTCACCGAAAACCTCCCTAAGAATGCAGGGGACATGTTTTCATCTACAATTACACGTTTACAAGCAGGCAGCACCTGCGGAATGAACTTTATTGTTGGCAGACACACTGTCTTCAGCCTTGGATCGCAGTTCAGTGGAATAAACTGCTTTGCCTATAAACTTGTTTATACATATATTGATCTGAAAAGAAAAAAACAACCAAATAAACCCACCTGGACTTAGATGAAATGCAGAGTCTGATTATCTAAATTATTTGTGAAGTCTTGTCCTGAAGATTTTATAGAATGACAAAAAATGTTATTACCTAGCCCCGACTTGACAATTAAAGAGGCAGCTTTCAATTTTATCTGTGTTTTGAAGGAACAAGGACAGAAATTCATAGGGTGTTATATTAAAATACATGAAAATGGACAAATGAAGCAGGCTCAAGGAAAAGAATCCAAGCTGTCAGCAGGGAAATTGCCTGCCTCCTAAAGTGAAACAGGTATAGGTTTGTTGAGACAGGATGAAGAAATAATCTAGCTCCATTTATCGCACACCAGTTGCCAGCGGCTGCCGTTCAGCAGTCTGTCCAGATAATTTAAGGAAGATTTTCAGTCCATTCACCAGCTGGTTTTTAAAAGGAAGAGGCCAAGGGATTCCCTCGTGATGCTCAATATTGATACTCGTCCATAAGGAGGAACAGAACTTCCATCTTGCCACACCACTCTAAAGGAAAAGCAGGGACGGAGTGACATACTACGAGGTGTGATGTGATTGTCAGCAGCTAAAGGCCACATCAAATTAACCCTCTGCCCTCTCCAGATTAGAAAAGCTGTGGGCAAGTGAGATTTGATTGGATCTTACACACCTTACACACCCAGTTTCTTCTGCTCCTTGCACCCTGCAGCTCTGCCTGGATGGTATTAGGGCCAGGACCTCCTTTTCCATTTTCTCTTCTCCATTTCACACCCATCAGTCACTCCTCAAACCCATCAGGGAAGGATGTTCCCTGGGGATTGGGGTGTTAGGAGATGGGGGGGTTCTCCCCAGGGCAGGCAGGGGGAGCAGCTGGGGTCGGCCCAGAGTCCCCATCACCAGGCACGTTCCACTGACACACGGGGACAAGCTCAGTCCACAGCGGGTCCGATGGGGATCCAGATGGGGGTGCAGATAAAGGGGTCCCTGGCCAGGCACGGGTGTAGCTGTGACACAGCTGCAGCACACCTCGGGCAGGAACCCGGAGTGAGAGCCCCTGCTTAAAAACCCTGGGAAGCAGGACAGCCCTTGCAGAGGTCTTTTCCTTTTTTCTCAAGGCCAACAGCTGTACTATCTTAAACCCCCAGGACCTCTGGGTGCTCTGCAGAACTCGTTTCATCTGTTCCATCAGGGACTCCATCCTATCCACCGCTGAGAGCTGTCCCAAACTTTCATTCCCTCCTCCTTGTTGTGGGGAAGAGAATTACCTCATCTCTTCTATGCTCTTGCTGACTTGGGTTGAAGGCAAGTAGCGCTTTCTTGGCTGCAAGGTCAGCTTTTCCCCCGTCCTTTGCTTGCCAGTGTACGCAGGCAGGTGGTTCTTTGAGCCTCCAGTGGCACCTGAATAACATTGCTTTCTGCTGAATCTATAAAGTGTATTTACAGCTTAGATTGCTGATAAATCTTTGAGGAACTTCTGTCTACAAAGTAAAGACATTCTGGTTTGCCGCAGGCTACAGTTTATTGGGCATGAATTTAAGTAGTTGGCAGAGGAGTACAGTTGAGCTGTACAAATGTTGGTTATGCTGTCAATCTTACAGGCTGGTGGGAATGTCAAAATAAGAAAAAAACTATTAAAAATATGGGAATTAAAAATCTTAATCACATTTAGTGTTATCAATTTAGAGAGCAGAGCAAATGAAACATAAATTTTTTTTTTCAGTATTTACAATTAATTCAACCCTTGGGTTCATAAACCAAATATGATCATATAATTGGAAACCGATACCAGAAATGCTGAGGACTCACAGAAAGATGATGGTAGATGGAGCAAACCACCAGTGTGATTTGGCTGCCTGGATGTGCCATTTCCTTGTGAAAATGACACCCTGGGCATATCTACTGTGGAAAATAATGTTTGAAAAAGCGGCGCTACCTCAAGAAATGGGCAACAGTTTCATGATTGTTTTTGCAGCAGAAGGATGCGGATTATGGAGAAATAGTGCCTTATTTAAATACCAGGAAGGAGGGAGATAAGGGCATTGATTCAAGTATTTTGTATGAGAAACTCTTGGGCAGTGAGTACAGTGTGGAGCAGCCTTAACAGCAAGAGATAACTGCTCCTGAATACAGCAGCCGTGGATTTATTGCCACCTGACACAGCTGGTGTCGACGCTTCGAGGCAGCACCTGCAGGCTCAGGCAGCTTTTCAAAGTAATTCAAATACCATCAGCTAATACATTGACCAGTGTGTGAAATTCTGAATTATGTTAATGTTGTCTGTTAGCATTGCTGTGTTTGGGAAATGAAGTTATCCCAATGGGCCTTTCCCATAAACCCCTTGGGTTTCCTATAAACCCCTTGGGAACAGATTTCGTTCAGAATTTCCTATGGAGGACTAGAACTATGAAAGGAACAGACTTCTTTCATTTTGTCTTTTTTGAAAGCACCATAACTAAAGAAAAGTCTAGGCAAGGTGGGACTTAGAGTCCTACTCTCCCTAGGTAATTTCAATGTTTTTGAAGGTCCTACTCATTGCAAAATATATTTATTAACAGAATAATAATAGAAAGCTTGATAAAACGAACAAAGCTTCAACTAACCACTGTGGGGAGTATCTTAGCAACTTCTGTTTTGCAGAGTAGGAAGTGTTGCTTGTGGAGTCAGAGAGAACAACACTGCTGAGGCTGCAGCCTCCGGTGGGTGGAAGGTCAGGTTCTTGTCCACCTTCTTCCACCATGGATGTACATGAATCTTCATAGAAGATGAACATCTTGGTCTACTGCCCGAGAATAGGTACCTATCTCTAGCTTCTTTCAGTAGTTTTTAGACAGGTTTTCCTCCAGATAGTTAAGCTCCTACACTTAGTTCACCATATACAAATTTTAATCAGAACTGTTCATGAGTGCAATTTGAAATACTGGCTTGCCTGGAATCTCAGTGCTTGTATGACGAGGGGTTAGATGTATAGGTGGTAGGTGACACAGTTCTTTATGTGTATTAAAGATGGTTTCTCCATAATGTATTTGCCGCTTAAAAATACTAATAAATACAGGTAAAATCATGATTAGCAATTGCAAATAACATTTTCAAAATCAAATAAAATCCTTATCTGGTAAATCAATAAGCAGTGATTGATTCATCTGATTCTGAGGATTAATTCTGTAAGCCATCTTACTGTTCAGATCTGCAGAGAAAAAGGAACTTGAGTGCTATAATTAAGGTATGTTCTACTCAGAGCAATAAATGTACTTTAAAACTGGAATGCATCAGAAAATCAAGTTTGGCCTGAGGTTTTTAAAGCTTTTGATTATTAGATTATATTGATGGCAAAAAAATAGTATTTAATATAGGAAGCAAATGCTACTGTTGCTAATAATTCTTTCATTGATATACAAGTGAACACAAAATATGAGCTTATTTGACTAGCAGGGAAAATAACGAAAAACCTTTTTGGCATATGAGGGGAAACAACTTCATTCAGTAAAGATCTTTCCTTTAAATTATGGGATAACACTTGCAATTATTGTAAGAGTTTTGGCCAGACATTTATTTTCAAAAAGGCTATTCGTCCTTCTTAAACTGAGACGTGAGGGCAGCTCTGTTGTTAGAAAATATTCTCTGGATGAATGAGGTGAGTTATTCCAGCAGACAGAGAGCAGATGTACTGCAGATGAAATCACTGCCCTGCAGAAAAACCAAGGAGTGTTTCACGGTACGTAACGCATTGTACCGGGACTTGTACAGTGTGAGTGGGCTCTTGCATTACTCGTAACGTCCAGGGGTTTGTCTTTGGATGAGGACATTGATGAATAGTTTCCCACTAGGAAGCCAGTCCTTTGGTTCACATGCAAAAAGTTTCAAGTGGCTGAGCATCTAACTTTGGATAAGCTGTTAAAGGCTTTCTGTTCAATCAAGATATCTGAGTCTTGAAAATAATTTTGATATTTTTCTCTTCAAGAAATAAACATAGGTGAGTCAATAATAGGTTGATTAGCTTTTTAGTGTCTATGTATTGATTTTTTCTTCTAGCTGCAGCACAATAAAATAAAATGACAGAAACAATATGCCTAATTTGGTGATTACCACTTAAGCAGCATACAAAAGAAGAATTAATTTTTCCTCTCTGTCATTGAAATCAGATGGTACAAGAAGGATGTTAAAATCTTAGAATTACTCCTTATACCTGTCTTGAAGCCTTTCACTTTCATTTGGCCATGTATTCATTTTATCACTGGGCATCACGGGGAGGGGGGCGGAGGGGGAGATCAATCAAGCTAAAGCCTTTATCTCATAGAGTCCCATTACTCCAGCCTCATCTTACTGATTGCGCTTGCTGCTACTTGTTGTGCACAGTATTTCTATATCTCTCCCATTATATTATCACCTAAATAAAAGGGGAAAAAAAGCCCAAAATGAAATTCAAACAAGAAGAGGTGCTTTGCATCTCATCCAGGCCTTTAGTTAGTCCACCAAGCAGTTTCTTTGCCCATCAGCAGCTGAGACAGTTTGGCTCCTCTGTGGCTTGAGTGGTGCTACGTGCCACCCTGCAAAATAGAAAACTAGTCCAGAGATGAGTTTTTGTCCTGCAGCTGGTGAGTCAGTCATACTGACAATACCCAATTCTTGGCTGTTTAGGATACCTACAAGAAATTGTGTTTCCCAATCTTCTCAAGCGAAGCTGTTTGTGAGCAAAACTGCCGGCCAACACTGGCTCTGGTTGCCTGGGAAGAAGGTGTGTGAGGCCTGGGAGCCCTTGCTGGGCTCCCCCTCATGTGTGGCCTTCCAGATAGCACCTTCCCAGCCCTGGGGGAAGGTTTACTGGGGGACACCATGCGGGAAGTATGGGGAGGAGAATGGGGAGAGACATGTCTTTTGTGGACCGCCCTCATTATTTGTGTTGGATATTGTTGTGCTAATATATTCCTTTTTCCCTTCTCTACCCATCTTGATGGACTTTAAACAGTCTCTTTTTCCACTGAAAAGAATGTTTTCCAATTTATTTACATGAAGTCCCCCTGAACTCATCTAGGTTTGCTTCACAGAAAGGGCCTCAGTGTGGTATCAGTGCTACTGAATGCTTCCCAGACAAGTCTCAGTGTCTTATTGTACCCTGTATAATTTTTTAACTTCTCTTTTTCTCTCCTTATGATGTAAAATGTATTTGTGGCTTTTCCTTCTGTGCCCCAAAGTCACAGAATTTACTTTCCTTTTCTCCTGGTTGATGCAGCTTTCACACTGGTGTAGGGCTTCTGGCTAAAGTCCTCCCACTCTACATTTGTTCCAGCTTAAGCAACATCAAAGTCAGACCATGCTGCTCACTTGCTGTGTGACTGTTATACTTCTACTCCTGTTTTTCTCTTCCTCCCCTTTGTTTTTATTATTTACAAGCAACAGAGGATTGAAGTTCTTTAAAGCAAAAAGCATTTCTTCCTATGTATTGGTACAATCCCTAACATAAAGCGATGCTGTCTTAGGGTCTCTGCGTAATGCCCACAGTACTTTGTGATGCACTGTGAAAAACAATAAAAATACAGTAAAAACAAAATAAAAGCAATAAAATTCAACTGGTGGTAAGTACAATGGGGTATACCAGGGAGGAAAAGCTTTCATTTAATTTCTGAACAAAGTTTTGGGGAGCCTTGTTTTGCTCTCCCTTCTCCTGAGCTAGGTAGCTTTAAAATCGGGTCATCAGACCTTGCACGCAGGCAGCCAGCGGAGCTGTGGTTCTACCTGTCACACCTACCTCATCTCATCCCTCTTGGCACTGAGCATTTCTGAAGAGCCTTTCAGTGTCACCCACCCTCTACCTCTGCTCAGTGTGTATGTACACATTTTAGCAGCCAGAAAACACTCCTCGCCTATTGTTTCCCCTCTTCTCTTGGAGCATTTCATGTAAAAGCTTGGCAGAGTCAAATTACCTGAAGCCACACAAAACAAACAGTTGGAAGGTGAAGAAATATAAATCATGGTTTCAGTTATCTTGCTTATTTATAGTGACTGAACTGAGGTGAGGGCAAGTCTGCAGTAGATCAAGATGGGGATTTGATAATGGGACTTGTAGGTTCTGGTACGCTGCTCAGAGTGCTACTTGGTCTTGTGGGTTTTGATTCGTTCCATGTAGAGTTTCAAAACTTTAGAAAAAAGTATTATTCTCTTCTGCCTTCCTGTGGTCTAGTGGTCTCCATTAAAGTTTTGTTTGTTTCCAAAAAGTGAGCAAAAAGCTGTATATAGATGAAAATGGTTTTGTTTTTCTCTCAGATGGTTTCTACCTATACTAAATCAGATTTTCACCAGAACCAGAATATTAACCTGCTTATATTTTATCACAGACTTTATATTTCTAGGGACTAGGCATCATGTCACACCTGGGATGTCAAACAAGCCTTGTCCTTCTATTAAAAAGGATTAAAGCCTTTCTTTTTTTGTCTGTGCCTGTGGCCTAAAGTGAGCACGAAAGTCTGTGCACAGATCTGCTCTGTAAATAGCAATCTTGAAGATACATTGTCCATACGTACTGTCCATACATATAATTTACTCTCCTTCCTCTCTTTCAGGGTCTCTTAAATTTCTTGGGATTCTGCAAGTGAGCAGGCATAACACAGGCTATATACCTGTGCTCAGGGCAGGAGAGAGGGTATGTGTACGTCCATCCTAAAGATATTGCTCACTGGAAAGCAATTGAACTTGAATGTCTCTGGCAATGTGCTTGAGGAGGGTTCATCTGGAAGAATCCCTGTTACCTTTTTTCTCCCTAATTGCACCACAAAAATTTTACTTTTCAAAGTCTGCACCATCCATGTGTTCTGAAACATCAAATTTCAGCTATATTTTAACTTTTTTAACAGACTCCCAGATGGAACACTATGGAACAAGTGGAACTTCAGAAACTCTGAACAACCACAAAACCATAATTTTCCCACTTCTGCAGAAATTTCTCAGGCATTGAGAGTAATTACAGACAAAATTTCCGCAAGTATTAACCAAGAGCCATTTTACCCTGGAATGCGCTTCATCTCCAGCTGCTGGAAGAACCAATGGTATTCCCTCCCTTATAGTTTCACATTACCAAGTTCCTCAAAATAGAACTGTAAAAACCAAATTGTAACCAGAGTACCATCTAAGCCAGTAAAAATGGTTCTTAATTGAAAGGGCACTTTGAAATCCCTATCCTGAAATCATTTAGGGGCATCTTGGAGAGGAGGGAAGGAGGAAACGTTTCCAAGAAGAGCAGACTGTTCTTCCAATAATAAAATAGAATCAAAACTACTGTTTAACATTTGGAATTTACAAGCTGGCAGTGGCGCGCTACATGCCGTAGAGACAGTAATGAAAATAATCGGCCATGCTCTTTAATGCAGGACAACCACTTTGGGCTATAAAATAACGGCAGCAGCTGGCCCCCTGACAGAGCACCTGGCACGGGGAGGATTGCTGCGTTTGAAGGGCGTGCGGGCGGTAGAGGCCGTCGAGCAACATCACTACTGCCCTGTCCTCACAGCTGGTGTACCAAAGCAAAAGAAGAGGAATGAAGAAGAAATGAAGAAGGAAGAAAGAAAGAAAGAAAGGAATTCTCTGACCACGTTTATTTGGAGACCTTTCCAGGTTTTCTGACCTACAAGAAGCTTCCTCTAAGATGAAGGGGGTAATCCCCCCCAACAGGGAGCAGCGCTGATCACAAGAGCGAAGGATGGGCAGGTTTAATCTTCAGGTTTCCATCCTAACTGTTGAACTGGCAGCTCTGAAAAATGAATGGAGGATTCACCTCTGGTTACTGTTAGAAACACGTTTTCAAGAAGTTGAGATTAGTATCTGTCCATGATAAAGGCGGTTTGGATACGATCTCTTCAACAACTGATAGGGGAAAATGCAGAATTTGCCTTCACTGAAATGTAACGTCTTGAACCTGAATATGCCAGATACGATGTGTCTGGACTCTATAATCACTGTTTTTCTTTTTGATTTTTTTTTTTCAAATTTTGTTTTAGCCTGCTAGCTGATCATGAATCATAACTTTGTTCCAAGACGGAGGGAAGATTCCAGACTTTTTGCTTTTCAGATACTTTTGTGGTGGTTTTCAGACTAAGAGCCCTCAGGACTGGTGCTTACAGAATCTTATAAATACAGCATCACTTTGAAGTCTAGACTAGAGGAGTTAACTGTAAGCCCAAGTGAAATGCTCTTTTTTTTTTTTTTTCCTTGAATATGGAAATACAGCTGCTTTATTGCAGAAATGAAACAAACACTGCAGAAATGAAACAAACACTGCTGTAACTAATTCTTCCAAGGAAGCAGCAGGCAGCGAGGCCATATTTGACTTCTGCCATCTCAAAAAAAATCTTGTGGAGAAGATTAAGTATGTAACCTGTAAAGTGGGCATTCCTAGGAGGAGAAAAGAGAAGCTTGTTCTTGATTTTAGAGACCTGTGATGCTGGAAAGAAATTATAATCAAAATTATGTACAAGGCTCTAAGTAGAGATGACCAAAAGAGCAGTTATCACCTTAAAGATCTTTGATATTTGCAACAAGGAACAAGCATTGAAAGACGAATAAGGAAATGGGAGGAAAACAGGATATTCAGAGAAAATAACTACTAGTTTTTTACAGGATTTTAAACTTGCCAACATACTAATGAAAATCTCTATTGTTGGTTTAAATACAAAACACCACAGAACACCAAACTCTATTCAATGGGATTCTCAGGTGCACCTTTGAGAAGTAGTGATTTCCATACAGGGGGAAATGTCATTCCTTATTCTATAACGAAACTTAACCTGTAAATAATTTGTCTAGAAAGAACTGTCTTTTGATAGATCTGTACTACGGGAGGAATCTGGAGTAAGTTGATTATCTATATTTGATATTGGATTATCTATATTTGATATATTTATATTATACATACATAAAAGAGGCAGATATATATTAAGGATAAATGATGCTGTGATAACTGAAGTTCTGAATGGCAGAAAGCAAGGCAGAAATTTAGTATCTGCTAGGACTGAGGAGAAAGAAGGGTCAAATATTAAGGACAGAGATATTTGACGGTGAAACAATATCCAGGAAGTGAGATAGGAAATGGAGATTGTTTCCTTGCCCAGAAATATGAGAACTAGACCGTTTTCTGGCAGCAAAAAGAGCCAGAGTATAGAGCAGAAACTGGATGGGCTTCAAGAGCTTGCATGAATAGCGGGAGGGATAATAGGAGAAGATTGCAGGGTATGCAGCGTGTACAGAAAGCGTTCTGAGGAACAGGGGAGAGGGAGAGGCTCTGAGAAGGGAGTGGAAGATGCAGAGGCAGACATTTGTGCTATTTCTGATGCTGTATGGAGGTAGGGAAGAATGAACAGCACAGAGGAATGGTTTCATATAGGGTGGAGTAGACATGAAGATCCCGCGTGTCATAAGAAAGAATTAAGAAAACGAAAATAGTGCAAAAAGGTGGAAAAGATGGAGACTAGAGAGAGTGCATGGGGGGCAGGAACTGTGGGAGGTATTTAAAAATAAGGGAAGGAGGTGGGAAAGGCAGATAAGGACAGTAGGGAGAGGTGGAAGGAGAAATTTTGTGATGACCTGTGATTATGTATCCACTGAAAAAAGGAATTTTTCTCAAAAAATTCTATTGAATACAATATCAATATACAATACATTACATCTTTTATCAGGCACTCTCTAATCTCTTTGCAGGGCTGGAATAACAAGGATTTGAATTCTCTGCATAGTCTGTCTTAGAGAGGCAGTCAATTAGTTAACCATTTAAACAATATTTCAAATCTATTAAGTCAAATCCCAGTTTGTGGAGTTTGTGTGATAGAGTATTTAGTTAGTTGTAGTATCTGTACAGACAGACTCTGCTCCAGGATAATGCACTGCTGCTCTTTGTGGCCTGAGGTAAATTTTAAAGTTACGCTACAATTTATTCCTGTATTTTAGAATTATGTAATACAGGAAAAAGAAACAAACACAGTCTCTCAGCTGATGGACCCCACAGGCGAGGAAATGAGTCACACGGCTCGTATGTCTCCAGCGTTATGAATTATTTCAGCCCACTGGAGAAGAAACGAGTAGGGAAAGAGCACTAAAACTAAAGAGTGAAGAATGGGCGTCTTTGTTGGGCATAACCCAAACAGGGCACTTGATGGGCTTGATGCAGAGGTGGTTGTGTGAGGTTCTCTGGCCTCTCATGCCAGTCCTTCTTAATTGCTCTACTACCTTACCTGTTCTACCAACATATTCAGTAGAAGATAACATGGAAGATAAGATGGTAACAATGAGAAGTAGGATACAAGAAAAACAGTAACAAGGATGAAAAACTATTAGTATTTATCTGTTAAAAAAAGTGCTTCTTATTGATAGATTTGAAATTACTTTTCCAATAACTACTGAAAACTTTCATTATTCCCATTACAAATGGAAAAACTATGCTGAATATTTAAATCTTTTATAAACTACTAGGTAATGCTGTATCAGGCAATATCAGGGACGCTTTTCAGCATCGGGATGTGTAGTGATGATGCCATCTCACAGTTGCTTTGCAAGTCCTAACATAGGTAACCCTTGGGCCAGGGCTCTCTATAGTCAGGGGGAGGATTCAGCCTGACTTTGCTGGTGTAACAGAATCGTTTCCAGCAGGAGTGTTTTCTATCTCAAACAAAGTAAAAGGAATACCATGGTTTCTATTGGTCTTCCTATTCAAATCCAAACGTACTGGTGACGGAGTAGTTTTGTTGAACCATAAACAAACAAAACAGCTTTACCAAGTTACAGAAGCACACGATGTTGCTTAACTACCATCAGGGTAGATTTTGATAGCTCGCTTCTTTTATGGTGACATCTCTGGCCATAGGTTTGTTGGCTTGTTTATATATTGATTACATCTATTGGGGATGAAAGCATTATTAACAGAATTTCTTTAGCTGATTATATTTTTTCCTGGCATCTGTTTGAATACTGGCTGGGATTGTTTCCTGGTTAGCTTTAGCACACAAATTGCTTGGGGAGATAGGGGGTAGATGTCATTTCTCATGACTGTTTTGTCCTCAGAATGCCTCACAGAGCAAGAATTTCCAAATTGTCAGTCATAAATCTGTCTCTCTTCCTTTATCAGCAGTGTTAATACATTTTGAAATAATAGCAGTTCAAAAGTTCACTAGGAAAATATTGGGTTTCATTGCTCATTGAAAAAGCTTTTATTCGCACGTAACTGTAATTCAACATCATGTTAACGTCATCAGGGGACGTAACACAGTAAATGCTTACATATTTTAACTAAAACTGCAGCTAATTCTAATCTAATCAGTAAAACATGTTGATGGTTCCTACAGCATTCTCCATTATGTTCTTGGTGGTTTGCTCAGGCTTCTCCAAGTCATTATTGTTTGGGTCAGGATGCTGACACCTTTTCTGGAAACGCAGCTGTCCTGAGCATGAGCTGACTGTGACAGATAAGATTCTCAGTTTCTTGGCAGTGGGGTTTCAAAAAATGCATCTGGAAATTTTCATGGTCCTGTAATCAAATAAAAAATATTCTAGAATAGCCTATTTTTAAAAATGTTTGGGACATACTACTGGAGTTTAGGCTTCTGATTGTGAAGCTGAGAAGGAGAATAGCCTGCAGGAATAAAGGAAACATCTGGCATATATGTTTGCAAAGATTATATTACATTTCTTTAATATGAAAATTCAAATTCTGAGCTGGTTCCCTTCCCACGTGAACTCTGCTCCTTCCTAGTGCCTTCTGCTAAGTGTTGACTTTGCTCTTTGATTGGAAATAATCCGTCCCTTGAACACTGATACTATCTCCAAGCCTGAATTCTTTCTATCTGTACTGTGGTTCCACTCTCTCTGCTTCTTTTCCTGTCATAAACAGGACAGCAGTTGTGACATTTAGGGAAATACAGCTTTTATATAAAGTATGTTGCTCCATTCCTTTACCTGCAGCCCTGCTCTCACTACAGTGTGGTAGGCTCTGAAACTGATGGAAGACACTCAGCCTAAACCTCTCCCTGCAGCTGGGCAGGGAATGGAAGCATCTCCTGACACAGCGGTGTTGGCCACACTGTCCTTGGGGTGGCCTTTCTGTGTCTGGGATGGCTTGTCATGGCCATGCCTGAAACGCACAGCCAGAGCTCCAGAAGCGCTATGGGCTCCTGGCAGTGTGCTCACTCTGAAGATGGAGGTTGTGAGAGGGTGGCAGGGGTCTGCTTCTTCCTAAAAATCTTAAAAATGAGATGGGGGGAAAGGAGGAAGAACACAGTACTTAGCTAGAAAGAAAGAGGTTGGGGTTTTTTTCCTTTCCCTCATCATTTTCTTTCTCTCTGTGCAATGCTCTGCAGCATTCCTGCTGCTGCAGCCTTCCTGAGACCTCTCTCTGCCTCCCTGATCTTTGTCTCCAGGGCTGTGGCTTCTCTGCTCGGCACCAGCAGCCCACAGCTGGGAAGAAGCCTTTGGGGAAGGCAGAGAACCCCCCAGGGCATTTGCCAGCAGCGATCGTCCCCGCAGGCTCCGCCAGCCTCCAGCTGGCAGCCGTGTTCCCCCCGGAGCGTTCGGCGAAGCCACCAAAATACAGATGCTGCAGAGCTGTCGGGCTGGAGAATTCCCACAGGATTTGGCCAAGCTGTTTGTAGCTCTGTTGCCTGACTAGGCAACCCTGCCCAGTATGTCTGAATTAGTCACTATTGGGATCTTCATGTTTTCCTCAATTTAAAAATCCAGGTCATAACCAGTAGCTGAAAAATTGCCAAGCTATTGGTGTGACTGCAGTGCTCCAACCAGCTCCTCCATCAATCCACGAGGAAAAGACATTCATCTGCAAAAAAAAGCTCCCAGTGTTTTTAAACTTTCTCTGTGCCCCGGTCTCTGATAAAATACCCTTTCTCCTTCTCCCTTGTGTTCAGGGCTACGGGGAGGAGGGAACAATATCTTAAGTTTCCTCTCTGGACCTGAAAAAGAAGTGGAGAACCTATGTAGAGTGCAGGAGGAGCAGAGATGGACAGTGGACAAGACACAGTGATGAAGCTGATGATAATACAGGTGCTAAAGCTGGGAGGGACCATAGAGGCTGTGGAAGGACTGGTATGTATGGCTGGAGCTATCACCATGAGACAGTTTGTGTCCAAGGTAGAGTGTTTCAGTGTGAATTGTGAGGCACTGTAATTAATGTCAGGCTGAAAGGGCCAGCATAATTTATGGGACTGAGAAGATACAGGGTTGAGAAGCGTACAATTAATTAATGCTGAGATGGTAGGCATGTGGGAACCTCTGATTGAGGATGAGGGAGCCAGATTTAGCCATTTGGAATTTAGGGAAAAAATGAGTCTTTTGTGCCACCAGACAGAAGTCTGTGCGAATATATGTAATTTATGTGAGTTGTAGGATATTTGTCATTGTTGCAAAATGTTGCCTGTTTTGAAATGATAATGGCATCTTGCATCGCTGGGCCCAATTCTGCTCCAGTTACACCAGTGTACTGACAAATTCAACGGGGCTGCTTCGACAAGAGAGAAAAATGTAAGCAATTGACATGTTAATTTTCAAAGTCAAGTTGAATAGCAGTCATTGGCAGCATGTTAAAAACAGCTACGCTGCAGTTATTAAAGCAGTGTTTTTTCTATGCCACAGAAAACATGTGAAAAATCCTAATGTTTCACTCTGAAATTGCATGCACCCATGTCTTGCTGATGTAGAACTAAAGATGTCCGTAAGTTACTGCAGAATTACATTGAGAAAGGGGAAATATTCTCTACAGAACCGTACTACGCAAAATCAAACATGAAGGAAATTTAGACTCTGGTTAATAACCTGCAGGTAAATCAGAAGGATACTTGAATCCCTACTACCTGAATGTAAATGGGAAGAGGGACTATTTGTGGTTGAAGGGAGACAACGCCATGCTTTCCCATGTCAAAACCAGTGCTGCCACCACCAAAGCACCACCAGTGCTGCTCTAGGAGCTCGTGCCGCACACACACACACACACACGGATCTCACGAGCCGAGCTGCAGGAACAGGAAGCCCTGAGATGCTGGTCGGGGCAATGGTGGCAGCAGTGCTCCAAGGGCCGCTTGCAGCTGCTCTCAAACCTCCCAGGGAGGATCTGCCTAGGACCTGTCTTCTCGGGCAGCATATGGTTTGCTAAAAGTTTTCGCAACTGTAGGGTGGCACGCGTCCAGGCAGCTTTCACTCCCTGCCAGAATTTTAAAGAAATTTTAACAATGTTTGCACTTTTCGGTTTTGACAGTCTCGCGAAACTACCTATTTAAACCTTCTCTCCCTCCCTGACAACACAAGATCCAGCTCTTCCTTCGGATGAGGAGTGCCACAGAGCTTACTTGCTTCTCGCCGTGGGACCCAGAGGAGAGAAATCCCGTCGCCGTGACGCTGCCCCTCAGCCCCGCCAGTGGAGCCTTGGTCCCTGCAGCCCCTGGGGCTGGGGGCACGTGTGCCCGTGTCATCTACAACTGAGAAACGGGAACCTTCTCATGCTCAACAAAACTCAGCACCTCAAAATCTGTCTGGGAGAGTGGCAGCTTGCACGACAGAGGGACTGGGAGTTTTTGTATGGTACAGCCTTTTGTTTTTTAAAACAGAGGCCATTGATTGTTTTTAGAAGGAAAACCATCAGTAATATAGGTGTGCACGAGAAGCGTGCTTGCTTGAACAGGGTGTGAGTCTTGGTAGTCAACTCTCTTTAAGGTTAAGAAACTGCCCCTCATTACTAAATCAGGCACTTTCCTCTCCCCCCCGGCCAAATAAACACATCTCTGCTGTCAGAGGGGTGAAGTCTGATTCGTAGGATTGGGGCAGGCTAATGAAAGCCATGGAAAGTGTCTCCCTCACTATGTTTAGAAAAGAAAGATAATGAGACTTCAGGGAGACGCTGCTAGTGGAATACTATAGTACGGCATGCAAATGTTTAAATGAAATGCAAAGACCATTATTTTTTGCAAGGTTAAGGACAGAGACCATAGACCAGAATGTTTTGTTTCCAAACGGGCATCTGGCAAATATTGATCTACAATCGTATTTAGCATGGAATGGAAAGTACAGGTTGTGACATGAGCAGTCAATAGTTTTTTAGACTATTGATCCTTACTGTGGCTATTGATTGGTTTTTAGGCAATAGCACAATCTATTTTTTCATTTAGCTTAGCTTAAAATAATTGGATCGCAAGTTGTGTGTCTGTGTATGTGGAAAGGGACTCAATATGCAAATATTGTTTCCCATCATTGGCAGTGTATAAAAAATAAGTACTCATTTTCAGTGGTTTTTTTCCTCCCCTGTTATTTAGTAAGACTACTCAGATATTATAACTTGGATATGATAAAAAATGAAGTTGGCTTCAGGGGAGTCCAGATGCCACCATCTCCCCTCTGCTGCCTGACTTCAACTTTTTCTCAAAAAAACTCTACTTCTACGTATACAGTCAACTGTTAGCATGAGCACATAAGGAATCTAACTGATTTCTGTAGACACATCATCTTTTCACTCACTCTCATCCTACCTGATTTAATTGTTTGCTTCTTCTGCAGAGAAGATACGCTGTTTCCCACCACTTGGGGATTTTACATAAGATTCATTAAGTACTCTTGTGTGTACTGGATTTTATGAATTGTAAAATAAGCTGATGATATTTTTTTGTTCAGTTAGAAGAAGCTGTACATGGGGAAGGACTGGCATACAAGAAATGGCAGTAAACTACAAGCCAGGTCATGCCTCGAGGTGTTAGTTCTTGTGACTGCTATTTATATTTCAGTACAGACTGGAGTCTTTCTTTTGACCAAGGCATAATATTCCCACCACAGGCAATAGCCAGCCGATGCTCCAGCCATTCTGTAAATAAGTTAATCCAGTGTTTGCATTTGGTCCCTCCTGCGAGAGCTGGAAACTGAACTGAGGTGCTTATTGTACAGACTCAATGCTCATCTATGCTGACTCTTGGAGTAAATAAAGTGTCAAGTGTATGCATTGAGCAATGCTATTTATGTTATCTAGACAAGCTGAGAATGCATCATTATGCTGTACTGCACTTCCCAGGTCCAAGAAAGCGAACCACAAATCTTTCAGCTGTTATCTAGCAAGTAGTTGTACACCACGTTCACACCAACAGCAGTAGGGAACAGAACTATTTCTTTCAGGTGTCATATATATCCTGATGCACTGTCGGTCCTGAAGGTCATGATTCAAATAATTCTAGGAACCATTTTTTATGGAGGCTTAAAACATTAATCACTTACAGTTTTACATCTAAAATAAAGCAAACAGAAAACTACTAGGAGCGTAACAAAAATAAAAGCTACCCTTATAATCTAAATAAAAAATGTCTTATAAAATGATGCAATTTGACCACTGCAGAATCAAAACCAGGCTGTTGAGTATCCTGGGATTTCACCCTTGACATTGTTTTAAGATAAATTTGTGTAAAATACTTGTGAGGGCTTTTCACTGATACTGCTTTTTTTTTTGTTTGGTTGGTTTTTTGGGGGTTTTTTTGAGACTAAGATGCATACTGCTTTACTAATTAAGAATTAGGGATTAAAAATTCAGTATATTGCATATTTTGATGGGATTACATGGGATATTTGTTGATAACTAAGGATTTCTCCTTTGGTTTGGGAGTAAAAAGCCTTCAATTTCTCATCTTAGTGTTACATAAAGGTGAATTTGACCGACAATGTGAAACCTGAAACTGAATCACAACTGCATGGAAGGACCTGGAGTTTCTTTGGTCAAGAGTTAGAATGCAGAACCTTTCTTGAATGCAGCTTGACTCCAGACAGAGGGCTGCAAACCATTCCTCCCTCCCAATGATCACTTGGGTTAAGAGGAGCTGTGGTTAGATCGGATCTGGGCCCATCTTTACTAACTGGTGTCAAAAGCAAAGATTTTTTGGCAAACCGCTGAACTTTCTCAACTGTTTTATTGACATCAAACCCAGAAACAAAACAGCAAAAAAAGAGCCTTGTCATATAGACAGCATTTTAATCTTTAGGACACTGAAAAGTACTTTAACTTGATGCCTGTAGCTGCTTCATTAGTTTTGCCTTGTGAGATAAGGGCTTATGCGACTGGCTGTAGAACTTAAAAGGCTGTTAATTGTCTGAAATAACAACTGAAGCAGCTTTCTTCTGCAGCGTGGTCTTTTTTAGCGTCGTAAATTCATGTTGGATAGGAGCTCCTCTATTAGAGATGAGGATTTTTTTTCAATCTCTGCATTTCTATGAAGAAAGAAATCAGCATTTTAAGTGTTTAAATGTCTTCCGGGCAGTAGCTATTTATCACACAAGACAGTATTTCAGGACATCTTTATTTTCTTTGAGAAACTCTGCAAAAATACATTATAATGTCAGTTTTTGCTGGATGTGCATGCAGAGCAATATTGTTCTGTTGCCTGGTAACCAGTGAGAGGGAGGCACTTTGGAAACACTGATAGAAAAAGAGAAAGAGAAAGCTTAACTGCACACACTTGAGCAGACGACTTATAAAACCGGTATTTGTTCCAGGTAGGTTTGAAGAGGAGTTTGGGTCAAGGTTCTTGTAGGGTTTTGTGAGTTTTTTTCCCGTTAAAATACTCAGCACATTATTTTCTTGTGTTAGAATTTAATGACTAGGCTTATTTTTTCAAACCATGTTTAAAATTTGCACACTTTGGAAAGAGGAATGTTCCTTTTTCTTAATATATGTTCTTGAATACTTTCCGGAGGTGTGCTCTCCTTAGAACAGTGCACTGATAGTGTTGTAACAAAATAAATATGCAGAAATGTTTTGAACTGATATTCTTAACAAGTCTGGATGATCACGAATGTACTTTCAAAGCCAAAACGCTCTGACAGGTCCTGGATTACTGAAGTAATTACTGAAGGATACTGAAGGTATTGTAATAAAGCAATTAACAAACAGTAGATTTGCTGAGTCAAACAAACACACACGAAAGAAAAATAAAAAATATTTGAGCTGGAGTTGAGTGAGGCCATAACTTCCTGTTTCACATGCAACAGAGAGTCAGCACGAAATTAAGGCAGAAGAAATGAGCTCATAGGAACCAGCTTAACCTTTGGCCAAGCTCAGAGAGGATTCAACTGGTGAGGATTTAACAGGCTGGGCTAACGTGGTGTTCTCGGATGCCTCCCTGGCTTCCTGCTTCTGAGCAGCAGCGGAGGCACCCGGTTTTTTGGCGCGGTCCCTCTGAGCGAAGGGCGAGCGGGAAGCCCTGACCCGCTGCGAGGCGGGTCCTTGCTGCAAGATTTACAACGTCCTTTGGAGAAAGTGAGAAGGGTTGCGTAGCCCGACTGCGACTGGAGATGGCCTTCAAATTTCAAGGTGTTGATTTGAATGGAACAGAATGCCACTTTTGTGTTTTTTTCTGTTTTTTCCTAAACTCAGGAGCTTTCTAAACCTCATCAATGCTTTACTTCATGCCAAGCATCAGTCTGTCACTCCGTGAAGAGTGACGCCTCTTTAGATGTTGATCACTCCACTGATTATTGTGTGCTGGAAAATGAATGTCAGAGATCAACTCCTCTGTAATAACCTTCTGTGGCATCCAGCTGGTGGCACAGAGTTCATGTGCAGGATGAAGAGTGCATGAAGAGGATACCCTTCAAATCAGTCCATTAACTTTTCACTTTTCCTCTTCCAGAACAACTTGAATATCATCAAAAAAGGTACACAAGCACTGGAAAATTCTTAACTGGGATCTCATAGATTAATATTTCCTGTTTATTTATATCTACTGTACATGTTTACTTTACTTCTATGTAATGTATACATATTGTGACCAAGAAGGTATTTTGCTCTATCAGAAAGCCTTAGAATTTTTGCTAAAATCACGATGAAAGTCTGAAGGAAGCTGAGATATGAGCATTGTTGTTCTGACTCCACAATCGTGTCACTTGTTAACAAACTAATTCCTCCTAGTCGAGTGGCTCACTGAGCTCTTAAGCCTTGCACCTGGTATGTCTCAGCAGAAGCAAGCAAGAGAGGTCTGTAAGGGCCAGACATGGCTGGACTTTCCTATGAGGCCTCATAAGAGGTGTATCCTCTTTCCCTTCTGTGCTTGGTACCTCAAAGAAAGACCACAAAACCTCATTCTGTGTGAATTTCTGTTAATGATGCTACATGGGAAAAGTACATCAGTAATGAGGGCGGGCAGCCATTCATTTACTGGAGAGGAAGAATAAAAACTAAGTCTGTGAGCTATGTCTCACATTGAATAATCAACTTGTTAGGATATAGGGCAAAGAACCAGCACTTGGCTGCCACAGGTTTAGGATTAGACAGGCAGCATAGTGCTGAGGTGTCCTGATGTCCTTTTTCATCAAAAATTCTAGCAAGTTTGGGATCTGGTAATTAGCCTTTTTTTTTTAACAAAAAAGCTCCCCCAGAAGGATGCAGGAACTAGTGTTGCTGCAATGTTTGCCAGAGAGCAAGCTGGGGGTGACAGAGACCTAGCCACGCTCCAGGGGCAGGTTTGAGGTCCTATCCTTTCGATCTCAACAGCCCACACCACCGCAGAAATACACAATGACAAAGAGAAATACCTTGTAATTATTGGATGTGATCGGGTACCTTTTTGGTTGGACTGAAATCTGCTACAGTAATTGTTCTCAGTAATCAATTGAGTGTAACTTGTGTATTTCTAATAATTTGGAAGGCAATTATTATTGCAGAAAGCATTTGTGCAATAATAATAACTGTTTATGATCTCATGAAGGGTTCAATCATTCAAAGTGCTGAATAGTCTGTGTCTATCAAACAAAATATTTAAGGACAGGTTTAGCTTTACACAAGTAAGTAGTCCCATTGACCTCACTAAGGCCACTCATCTACTTAAATGTCAACATGTATCTAAGTGCTTTCCTGGATTAGGGCCAGGACATTTTGTCTTTTGTAAGACAAGGCCCTAAGAAGACCTGTTGCAAATGGCTATAGTCTGCAGAGTCCTGGAGTGGTGAAGCAAAATAAAAAAGGACAGTATCAAATTATAATATAGTCGTTCATTTATTTAAGGAATGTAGTTTATCATTAATGACTGGCATTGCTGCAGAGAAGCCTGTTACTATATAAAGGCAGCAACGCTAGGGAATGGAAACATCATCAGGTATTTGAAACATGGAAAAGGCCTGGAAAGCTGAGGGACTTGGACTGAGATCATGATTATTTGTTAGTAACTCAGAGTTACGGGGTTCTTTGACACTCATTTTGCAATGGGGGATCATTTTGTGCATTACTGCTTTCTGCTTACTACTACTGCATTTTGTGCCTCTATTGCTGGGGAGGGTTAATGATTATTTAAATGATTATAGCTTCATATACATTTAAATGATTACAGCTTCAAAATTGACTTGCCTGAAGGATGCCATTCCATTCACCCTTTCCCTCCTGATCTTTAGCTCTCTGGAGGGTCCCCAGTCCATGCAAGTTCTGGTAGCTCTTAGCCACATTAAAAAAATCCAAATACAAGTGATCCTCTCTCTATATTGATCAGAGTGCAAATAACGTGAGCCCAAGCATGTCACTGTGAATCAAGTCAATTCCCTTCAGAGCAGCTAATGTAGCTGCAGTCTTGCAAGTCATACTGTCACTTGGCGTAGTTCACCGTATTTCATGCTCTTGTATGTAGATAGAGAGTCTTTAATTTATGGGCTGCATTTCTCAACTGCTGCCTTTTTTACAAGAAAAAAATAATAATCCTATATGTAATTCTTTTTAGTTGACAACATGATAAAGAAAACAGGGAGAGCCCTGGGTTACAGAACAAAATACAGGTATTCAGATAAATTCTGTAAGCTTTAATTAAGTTATAGGTTGCAAGATGTAAAATATGTAATGTCAAGCTGCTGCCCAGCACTTTTTGCTTCTCTGGGAATAACTGTCCTCCTGTTTGTGCTATAACAATTTTTTAAACGGTCTGACAACCAAGGAACCCCTATATCAACTTATCCAGCACTATTCCTTTAGGCTGAGGTAAGGCAGAAACGAGGCTATAGCTAATTTTAGTCTGCATTTGAAAGAAAAGCGGTTTCATATGTAGAAGAGCAGAGTATGTTTTAATACTTGGTGGATTTGTAATGTTCAAACAGTTTTTGTGATAAAGGGTAAAATCGAGATGGAAGCTTTGCTTTGCCTGGCAGATATGTCAGAGAGACTTGTGCTAGTGAATGGAAAGGTCAGTCTTCAAGTACAAAGAAAAGAAAGAATTATGATGCAGTTTGTATATCTTACATCACTCCTGTTTAAATTTAAAAATATACTAGACAATTTTCAGGAAAACTAGTTCACATATAATGAAACCATCTTAATGCCCTAGGGTAAATATTTTTTTGCTGAATTCATTTTGGATTCCCACTGGATTTGTAAGTCATTCACATATTAAAATCTTAAGTTGATTCTAAACCCCAGAAATTCAAATAAAGTACCCATTTATGGAACCTACTGTTTTTCTGGCCAATTTTGCTCTTTTCCTTGGACAACTCATGTTTACATTTACAACCAGTATTTGTGAGGTATTTCCCATGCTTGGTACTGGGAAACAGTGCTGTATATTGTTCTTTAGCTTTATTTAGTCCTTTCACTTAGTTCGTCTTGCTGGAAACATCTATTTCAACTGCTTCATGTAAGTCAGAGCACAGTTTTGTGTTTTATTGGGAAAAACAAGGGTTATTCACCACAGAATGTGGAAACAAAGAAAACACAAAACACTTTCACAAAAAAAGTTGTGAATGTGTGTGTGTGTACATAATCATCATCCAAAGACCATGCCGATAAACAATCTGAAAAAAAGCATTATTAATAATTCAACAAACTAGATAGGGGGAAAAAAAGCTAAAGAAGCTCTTTTTTTTTTCCCAGCTGAACAATATTTAAACATTTTAAGCAATACCTTCTCAGTCAGAAGTAATAACTGAAATCAGCAGACTTGAAAGTTCTGAGATAATTGGTCAGAAAAAGAGTTGAATTTACTGCTAAAGAGTTGGGATAAAAATATCTGCATTTCTAAATGCTCAGGGAGCCTTCATGAGGCTTTAACAGATATGAAGTTAAATAAATCAGTCCCTGAACTTTATGGCTTATCTTGTGTTAAAATGCTGCACTTAATGAAGATTAATCAAGATAATTTTCCTTTCATTGACAGCATCACCCTTTGCACCTGTACAGAATCATTTATGTAAAATGGCTGGTATTATTATACTGCCTCTTTACTTGAGACTTCAAATAAGATTAAAGTGTAAGAGGTGCCCTGAAATAATTAAAACAAATGAAAACACAAAGATGCAGACTGGTAGAAATCAGTGAAGCCCTTTGATGTACACTGGCAGATCCTTTGGGCATGCACAGTGCTTCAGCTCTTCACTGCTCTTTGTCCTAAATTCCTTCCAGCTACACACATACGCACCAGAAGACATTTTTCCAGAGAAGAAAGATGATCAAGCGGTTAGGAAGGGGGTCAGGGATTTTGGAGGTCCTGGATCCATTTGCAACTGTTAGACATTTCCTAAATGACCAGGCGAATGCCTATGTGGTCTTTTGCCAACAGATGCAAGATCACACTGTTTGCGTTCCAAGCTAGATGGCTACGTGCCAGATCTGAACTGGATGATGCCATGTATTTATACAGTGAGCCTTGGCCTTGACTGGGGCCTTTAGTCTTTCCTATAATGCAGATACAAATAGCATTAATTAAGAAAAGATGAAAATCGGTCATCTGATTTTATTCTTTATAGGTATGCAAATTCATGTCCTGTTTCTTGCTTAGGAAGAACTTAGAACCTGAGGGGAAGAAAAAAAGACATTTTAAATGGAGCAAACCCCCAACATCCTCTTTCCCCAGAAACAATGACTAATGTCAAATCGTCAAGAAGCATTTAGGCCTCAGCTGCTTCTGCTGGATGAAATGCATAGGGAACAAATCAGTGTTAGCAAAGCAGGATTAGGAATGCTCAGAGGATCAAACTTGTCTGTAGATTTTTATCTTAGATGGACAAGGAAGAAGCAATTTGTATAATGAGTTCAAGAAAGGTGAAATGCTTAGATCCCTAACAGAAAGGAGATGAATGGTAGAATGAAGAATGGAAGGATTTTTTCTGTACAAAAGAAGTTAGAGGAGTGTCAGCTAGAACAGCTTTGCTTTCCCAGACTCCTGATACATGCAGGCAAAAAGGTAAGAGAACTAGAAATTCTTCAAGTACTGCTTAGTCTTACCGTTGTCCCATGAGAGATTTCCCCTCCTGATGACTCTTCTTCCAGGATTGCATTGCCATAGTAAAGAACAGAAGTGGAGAATTTCCCTCCTGTTTTTTGGCAGAAGTGGTGCTTTCCCCTTATTTCAGCTGCTCCTTACCCAGAAAATGAAGTTGCTGTATATTAACAGTGGTACATATACATTTATCTGAAAATTCCAGAAAATACAGGAAAAGCTACATTAACAGTCAGGACTCTGAATTTCATGGAGGGTTTATGCAAAATATAAATCCTTCAGAGAAATTAAGAAGAGTATTTTTCTGCCTGCTGCTCTCCTATCAGTTTGTGGTAATGGTACAGTAGATACTTAGTTAAGGTCTTCTGACCAGATGTTTCAACCATAAAGCTATTTCCAGTAAAGAAGTTTTGAATATGCATGTGAAAGCATCTATAAATACTGTAACTTATCAGCATTTTTGGAGCTAAAAATGAAGAAAACAAATATGACTGTTGACTTATACTTCAGAAGTTGAAACTAGGTAATTAGGTATGTTATTTGTTAGGTAACAAAATAAATGAAAGAATTGAATTCTGTTGAGACCTGTGCTGGTGAGGGCAATGTACCCAAGCCTACCACCCCCATGGGGCAAGAAGCAATGTTTATTTTACATATCTGAGCAATAGGGAAGAAATTAACAGGGTTAAGGATCTGCATTACAAGCTTCAGTACAGGATACAATCTTGCTGGCTGTTGTGATGCAGTCTATCATGAAAAACTGTTCCACCATCTCCTAGTAACCTTTCTAAAACCATTTCAAATAATTTATGCTGTGTGATTTTTCTCAAATGACTAAAAGGAAATGCATTTGTGTCTTGGGTTATGAGGAGTTTAATCAACTGTTCTTCCTCCACCTCTTTTGTGGGCATATACTAAGAATACCATATGATTTCTTATAATGCAGAAAAGCTACTAGGCTACAGTGAATAATGTGGGTTTTGACTGCCATTCATCAAAGGAATTTCATTCCTCTTTTACACATCTTTTCCTCTTTCTGTGGTATTTTGTGTTGTAAGCTTTCTAGCAAGAGAAACTGACATCAGCATATTGTTAACTGTTTATCAGCAGAAGTGTGTACATGTTAACTTTCTTATTATGTCTTCAAAGTGTGTATGTGCTAACTTTCCTATTATGTCTTAAAAATGAAGACATAACACACTGCAATTCCTACTAAGTATGCGTAGACCCAGTGTTTATCCTCATGGACATGATAAAATGAAGACAGTTTTAGAAGGAACTCGGCTGACAGAAGTCAACCTATTTTATTTAGTTACTCTCCTATAATGGAAGAGATGCAATTTTCCTCAAAGCAGTGAAAGTGTTTAATATTCTGCAATGAAGAGAATTCACAAAGCATATCATCCTGAAATTACAAACTAAAAGCTTTATGCTTTTTCTATGTGAGAATTTAATGAAAGATGTTGATTGGTATTAACACTTTGGTTAGTTTGCAAAAGAAAAATTTGAAGAAGTTATAAAAGCTCATTGCAGACTATTTTATTTGCATGCTCCTGTAATAATAGAGCCAGATGCTTCAAATTGCAAAAGTAGATGACTTATGAAATGCCTTATGCCCCAGAAGTCAAATGCCTCCGTACATATCCAATAGTTACTAACAAATATAAAGAGGGACAAAATGAAATCCAATACTTTGCAGAATTCTGGCTCTCAGCCCATCCTGTAACTCTGTAACTTCTCCTTAGAGGGCACAGTACAACACCAGGAGATGGCAAGCACTGTTTGTATGCTCTTTTTTGATGATGCATCAGAAACACTTCAAGAACAGGTTTGTTGTTGCAGGCTCTCTGGTAAAACATATGTGCCTCAGCTGAAATGCGCATGATGCAAGTCTTGCCCACTGTGTCTGCCTTTCCTAGTAAAAAAAAATACAAATTTTGCTCCTTAGAAACCTTACACAGTCTAAGCACAAATATTATTGTTACAAAATAAGTTTTTCCAAATAGCAATACTAAAATCAAACAAAAAAGTTTTGATTTTCAGCCTTTTTAAGAGTGGCAAACAACCAACATGCTTTAGAATACAATAAACTCTCATTTCCAGTTAAGATAACTTCAGGATCCCCAACAGAGTTACTCAAAATTAGTGCCTAGGTCAAGACTTTCAAAAGAGTCATAATTTCTAGTCTGCAAACTGAGGCCTTAAGGGAGCCTGATTTGCAGCAAGCTCTTCATGCCTGCTGTTTAATTTTCCATTAAAGTGTCTAGTTCACTATTTTAAAAGGCAGGGAATACTGTTGCTCAGTTTTTGTTGTTTTTTTTAAACGTATAAACAAGGAGTCTGGTTTTCAAAGCGAGGTGATTTAAAGCTGCGTTGCGACCAACTAACCCCCCAGCATGATAGTCTTCATAACAGCCAGTTTAAAGAAGAATGAACCTAATTTGGAAGAACACTCCTTCTGGATTCAATAATCTGTAGCGAAAGAGTTGATTTACTGTTAAACTCTTGTTAATCCTCAACCATCAAATTTAGTATGCTGGTAGCCGAACTAATTGGCATGATAGGTAGGATAAAGAGTAAACATTCCTGAGGATGCAATTAATAGGCTAAAATGGTTGATCTGCTTGATAAAAAAAAATCCTCATATTTTCTGCTAGTATAATGAACTTTCCAAAATTATAAACATTATTAATTTCAAGTACACAATGTTAACAAATGCTTTCCAGTAAACAAATCTGTCAATTTAGCCTATGTTTGCCTACGTACAGTTTTGCTGTCTTAATGCACATCCGTTCATATCCCCCTACTTGTACCGTCTGCTCTTTTTATGTGCGTACGACACCTGCTCTTTACAGATGTTGTATACAATAATGCATTATTTATAGCTAAACTTTGCTTTGGATTAATTATGAATTAGATTCTGACTGTAATGGGACTGCTTAAACATGTATACTTAATTATAAACAAGTATAATAAACAAGTATGTGCAAGGCTGTGACCTGAACAATCAAGTCAAGCAATTTAAAAAATTATCACTGGAACTGTAGAGATACTTACACTAATGAAAAAACATATTCAAAGCAGAGATGTCAGAAAAGCAACATTTAAACTAGATAATTGCTAATTAAACTTTTTCATGTTTGGAATAAAAAATATTTAGGATATTAGTAATAATCTGGTATTTGGCTTATTTAAATGCTGGCCATTCAGTCACTGTTTAGGGGTTTAATATATCCTGTTTCTTGGCAGGTTTTCTCTGTCACACTATTTGAGTTAGAAAAGTTCAATGGGTAACATTAGCTTAGCTGTGGAACTCTGATATTTATAGGATTTTATGAAAATAGCTAATATATGCACATGACAGCAAGTTCTCACAGTTAAATATTGTCACAGAGGTGTCTTTTGATTCCATTATAATCCTTATTTCATTTAACAATTAAACAAATAGAGCCTGCTGAGTCCACTATTGAAAAATGATAATGAGAAAGTTTCTTCACCCCGTGATCTTCAAAAAGTTGCGGCACAGGAAGTATATCGTTTATGTTGGTATGACACGAACTGCTTTGGAAACCTGAGCTCACTAGCCTAAACAAGGTCTCCGTAGAGCAGCCCAATCTTAGTGGCCATTTCTGGGACTTTGGTTTATCAGAAATGCTCCATTCTGTATATGGAAATATTTTTCAACTTAATGCATTCAAAATGCATCTGAATAAACACTTTGTTACTGCAAGGAAATTCAGTAAATCCGAACGGGGCAATAATAAAAATCAGTGAATGATCATCAGAAGAAATCTCAGCTTCAAGGTAATAATTATTTGCTACCTCCATCTTTCTTTAGTGTCTGATACCAAGTTTTTACCAATAATAAAATTTCAATAATTATAATAAGTAGAATGCCAGTACTATTATACTGACTTGTGGGTATGTGTCCTTAAGATGAGGTTCAGAAGTTTTACTGGTTCCTTTGTATTAAATCATCACTTTTACAGCCAAAAGTCTGGCAATGTCTGCAGGTCTTGATATCATTCATTACAGAACTGCCAAGGTTAAAGTGAAATGATTTCTTTTTCACTGGTGTTATCTTGTTTCTGTATAGGTTGGACAGATAAGCAGAGTTGAAAAGGGAGAGGTTTTTTCTTCTTTTTTCTCTGCAACAGGACTGATCAAATTTTACTGAAGACCTTAAAAGTGTTTTTTTTAGTATGTGCATCTTAAGTAGCAACATGACAGAAAGCACCCATCTTCTTTCTCACCAGTTTACTGGCAAGACTCTGTGATAAATGATTCTAATAACATTTTGTACCTGTTGTGAGTAAATCTCATCCTCCAGAAGAAACAGTGATGATCCTAACGACAGAGTGTCTCCCGTAGGGATGCTTTGTGATGTGCACATCTGCAGAAACAATACTGAATGTTCCTTTAATATTCAAGGCTGCCTTTTCCTACTTAAATCACAAGGTAAGATGTTCAGGCAAGAGATGTTCAGATAAGGGCAAGTGGCAAAATCACTCTATTTCCAGCTAATGAAGAACACAAACTTTGGCTATTTCAATGCTTAAGTTTAATATTAATGTTCCTCAGTGTTTACAGCTTAGATCCTGCAAATGTCTAGGTTTTCATTTAAACTTAAGCAATGTTAATAGTTTGAGCAATATTAGAGACCATATATATGAGTGATGTCAAGTCCTGAACTTCCTTGACCTGCTAGAAATGATAGTGAATAAGCAATATCCTCCAAATAGCATCAAACTTCCCTCTAAGCTGGATCATACTTCATGGTCCCTCTTTCCTACGGTGACAGAACACCATTGTGCAAACTCGCAGGCAGCATATTGCCTGCATGTCATGGATCAGAGATTAATGATTTATTACATGTAATTATTATGCACCCGAAGCAGAGTTATTCTGTGGGAGCGGGGTGGCACTTCCAGGTTACAAAAACAAGTGGGTTCCTGCAGTTTAGTTACTAGACCTCTCACCTCAAAGACGAGTTGTTTGGTCCTTTCCTTGCTATCAAGATGATTATTTAGTAACAACCACGAAACAAGCTGACTTACTTGGGGTTGTTAAGAGAAGGCTCTGAGGAGACCTTAGAGCAGCCTTCTAGTACCAAAAGGGGGCCTACAGGAAAGATGGGGAAGGACTCTGTCAAGGAGTGCAGCGATAAGATGAGGGGCAGTGGTTTTAAACTGAAAGACAGGAGATTTAGATTAGATCTCAGGAAGAAATTCTTTATAGTGAGGGTGGTGAGACACTGGAACAGGTTGCCCAGAGAAGCTGTGGATGCCCCATTCCTGGAAGTGTTCAAAACCAGGCTGGATGGGGTTTTGAGCAATCTGCTCTAGTGGGAGGTGTCCCTGTCCATGTTAGAGGGTTTGGAACTCGATGATCTTTAAGGTCCCTTCCAATTCCGGCCATTCTATGATCCTATAATTACTGCTAAACTGCAGTCACATTCCCACTTGTGCTCTATCTTCTTTCTGGTCTATTGAGTTCCTTTCTATAGTATGGCACAGCTTCCCGAGGAAAATGTCCTCACCAGAAGCAGTCAGTAAGTTGGTGGCTGTCTAATGGCGGTGGGCACATGGATGTGAATCTCTGCAGAAAGAGAGGATTTAAATGAGGGCTCTAAACATGGACAGAAGGCATTACCCCCTTGACTCTCAGTGTTCTGGAGGAGTGAGCTGCCCCTTGTAGTCCCAAAGGAGAAAATGGAGATGCCTCTGACAGCTCACGGCTGCCGGCCACCGACAGACAGAGGCACTCCTCTGCAGTCCACAGTAAGGCCCTGGAGCTGAGGGACGGGACTGAAAATGTACTCTTCACTCCAATGTTTCCACTGTGTGACCTTGCAGCAGCTCACTGAAATGCCACCTTATGCTAGGTATGGGTGTCTGACCTCTGGTGCCAAGGCTCCACAGCCAGCCATCTCCAGAGGGCAACTGGGGGAACCTAAATTAAAAGTGTAGTGCTTTTCTTCAACCATGGTCTGCGTCCAGCTTCTGTGTTAAGCACTTCAGCCAAAATGCCAAAGGTCAGATGCCAAGGGCTGTCTCAGGTGTCTCCTTGCTCGACATGACTTTTTACACTCCTATTTCTGTGATTCTTAATTTTGCCCGTACTCTCAGGGTAGCACCTTCCCGACTGATTCAACTGCTGGTGCAGGGGGCCAAGTGCCTCAGCGGCAGTATTTTATTTGTCTTTATTTGACTTAATCGCGAAATATCATGCTACTGCAATAGGCAGCAAGCGTCAAGATGTGAAAATAAACGTGTGGCTCCTTGAATTCTTCCTCAGGCACAGAGTCACTCCTGTTTGTCTGACAGTAAACAAGTAGGTGTGGGGTGCCTGAGGGCACGCTGGCCGGGCTTGCTCTCCTTACGGTAACCGACAAATCGCAGTCTTCAGGAAGCTTTTATTACCCCAGCACTCCGTCACCCTCTCTCCTTTATTAATTAAGGGATGAAATTAAACTGGCGAAGCTGCCCTGAGCTCCGGAGAAGCCCCGGCGGCAGGGAGAGGCCACCTCCCCGGCGACGGCCGCGGCGGGTCACCTCACGGCGGGGCGGGAACGACCGTTGGGCCGCCGCCCGCCGCCCTTCCCGCGTGCCCTGCCCGGCCGGTGCAGCCTCCTTTGATGGGCGCGGGGGCCCACAGGAGGCGCGGGGGAGGGCTCAGGGCGCCGGGGCAGCCGCCTCCGACCCCGGGAAGGGTAAAGAGGGAACCGAGAGCGGACGATGCGGCCGGGCGCCGGCTTTTTCCGTGTGAGCCCGGAGCCCCTGGGCGGGCAGAGAGCGTGTGGAGGAATCCGGCGATAACGCCGGGGCGAGGGAAGGGGCCGGCCGCCGGCGGGGCGGGCGGGAGCGGGTCCTGCCCTCCGGCCCAGCGCCCCCGAGCCGCCGGAGGGGGGTGCTGGCGGCGGGGCCGCCCAATCCGCGCCGGGCCGGCCCCTGTGATTGGCAGCGGCGGGCGGAGGAGGTGGCGGGGGGAGCCCGGCTCGCTCACTCTGCCTTCCCCGGAGAGTTTCCCAGCGGGGGCGGCCGGGGCTGCGTCTCCCCTCAGCGCTGCCGGCATTTCCCCCCTCTCGGGGCTGTTGCCGAGCGTTGAGCCGGGGGAGGCGGCGGCGGCGGCAGCGGCAGCGGCAGCAGAGCGAGGGAAGCAACCACATGAATCAGTTTCTCTCTGTATCCGGCTCCGGGCAGAGGCGGCGACCATAGCGGGGAGGAGGGGAGAGGGGGGAGAAAAAAGCGGCTACTGCAGCGGCGGCAGCAGGGGGGCTCCCCTCGCCACCTTGCCGCCGAGGTGGGTAGCGGGGGCGCAGCCTGCGGGAAGGCGGCCGGGTGCGGGGCAGAGGCGCGGCGGGGCGGGAGGGCAGGGGGTGCTGCCGCCCGGGCCGCGGCCGCAGCCGCTGTGAGGCGGTTGGATGTCGGGCAGCGGGGAGAGGAGAAAAGTTACCGATGGCGCTTGGGAGGGTGCCCCGCGGGGCGGCGGCGTTGGCCGTGTCGTCCCCTCCCCACCCCCGTTTCTCGCCGGAGAGGGGCTGCGGCGGGTCGTCCCCGCCGTGCGTGGGACGGGCTTTCTCCCGGGGCTGGGGCCGGGGGGTTTGGGGGGGGGGGGTGTGTGTATGTGTGTGTGTGTCTGTCTGTCTGTCTGTGTGTGTGTGGTGTTCTTGCAAGTTCTCTTTTCGCTCCCGCTTCGCTGGCTCTGCGAACTGTGGGTTTGGCTGGAGGGGTGAGAATACCGCCATATCGACGCCTCGCGTGTTTTCCTGCTTTCAGCAGCCCGACCGGCGCAGTTCCCCCAGCCCCCCACCCTCGGACCTTCCTCCCTCTCCCCTGGCCCCGCTGCTCCCTTCCCGCCCGGCGCGGCCCCGGACCCCGTCGGGTGGTGCGTGGGGCCGGTGCGGTGCCTGCCCTCCCACGCGTGTCTTTCTCTGTGTGTGTGTGTGTGTGTGTGTGTGAAGGGGAGCGCGCTGTGGTGTAACGCTCCCCCGCCCGCCGCCGCCTCGTGTGAGGGCCGGCTGTCACGTTTTCGTTTCTTTTCCTTCCCCAGGTGCTGAAGGACTGACTGGTCGCTCGCCCAGGCGCCAACTGGCTGGGGCGCTCGTCGTGTCGTCTGTGTCCGTCCCCCCCCCCCCCCCCCCCCCCCCCCCCCCCCCCCCCGCCCCCCCCCCCCCCCCCCGCCCCCCGGCTCCCTCCTTGGTCCCCTCTCCTCCCCTCCCGCCTCCTGGAGCTGCGTGGCCTCGGCTGCCAAATGTGCGGAGGGGAGAGACTTTTGCTCAAAATCCCCCGCTCGTAAATATAGAGAAAGCGGAAGAAGAGGCACCGCCGAGCAGCTGCAGGAGGAGGGGAGGGGGGCAGCGGTGCTGCCTCTGCCGTAGTCAGGGAGGCTGATGGCGGAGTTTGGCAGCAGCGGCACCGGCGGCGGGGGGCTCCCTTCCTCCCCCGGGCCGGTCCAAGGGAAGGTGGCCTTCAAGGCAGGAGATGGGGAAGGAGGAGGCGGCGGAGGAGGAGGAGGCGGCGGAGGTGGGAGATCCCGCTTTGACAGCGCCGGCAGCCGGGTCTCCAACGGGGACTGTGCCCTGGCGGGAGCCGGCGAAGAACCGGGATCCGCTCCTCCCGCCAGCCCGGAGAGCAGCGGCAAAGAGAAAGGATTTTCCACCAGTCAACAACGAGACGGCAAACCCGGCATCCCCCGGAGGAGCAGCATAATTAAGGTAAGAGCGCTTGCTCCTCCCCATCGGGGTCTTGGCTCTTTCTGTGTGACAGAGGCAGGGAGATGCGGGCGGTAGATTTGGCTCTCGCAGCCTTGGCTCTAGATGAAAGGACAGGCGGCTTTTTTTCTTTTTCTTTCCCCTCCCTCTTTCCCCCCGTGGTGTGGAGATTTGATTTTTTCTTTGTCAGAAGTGGACAACAGTGAGAGAATGGTTTTGTACACAGCCATGCTTGGGTGTTTTGGGGGAAGGGGGATTGGCATCATGTTTTGAGGTTTATTAAAAGAGAAGGCTCCAACTCCTGTTGGAAAAGGCGAGAGGAAAAAACTAGCTGGCTTGTAAAAAGACAACATGGGCACCAGCCTGGCAGGGAGGATTGCACAGCGTCCGTGTTATTTGGGATGCACCTGTGCAGAGCAATTTTGTGGCTCCATTGGCGCGCGTGTGTGACAGGCACACAGCAGGTGATGGGAGATGCGGGATCTCATTGGGCTGGGGGTGGGAGAAGGTAGAACAGGGAGCATTCTTCTTGTTAAAAGTGACAGCTCGTTTAGCAGCAGGCTGTGTTGTGCTTCACCTATAGAAATGTCTGTTTATCCTTAACTCTGCATATTCTGAACGCTAATGTTTCGGTTTGAAAAGTAGGGGCAGCATAAAGAATGACATGGATATGGATTAGTGGAAAAAGTAATCGGAGGGTTTATTTTTATACAATTATTTATACAAACACAGTTGTTCTCTTTTCTTAAATACATGGTTCCCAAGAGATGACACTTTGTCTTGGGTTAGCTTTCCTAAGTCCAGTGAAAAGGTTGATGGAACATAGAGAAATTATTCCATCGGTATAATGGCTGTGCTATCTGCAAAATGAATCACAACTTCAGGTAATTAAGAACTGAGTTTAGTCAATACCAGCTAGATTTGTTATCTTCTTAGATATTTATATGCCTCCAAAATCAGCATATGGAGTTCTGTTGGCTGGCTGATAGAAAAACATGTGGAAACTGGAGACGAGTAGCGTGTCTCAAGTTGTGTTACCGTCTCCTGGACCTTGCTGTAAAAACCAAGGGGAGAGCAAGGGCAGTCGGCAGTGAAACACATCTGACAGCCCGCACCCACCCTTCCTGTTGGAGCAGTGATGCTGGGCGTGTACCTTTGTGTTTGTGTTCAAGAAATTGTAACAATAGACAAGGGGCAACTGAGCTTGGTGTTGGAATAACTTAATATTTACTGGATTGACGCGTGATTTTTTTTTTTTTTTGCAGCTCTGATATTCCCTAACACTGTTTTGTTTCTTCTGTGGTAGCCCAAGAAAGATACTAATGTTGTTTGCTGTGTGTATCATACCATCATACTATTTTGTAGTGTGTGATTTGATTGTAAAGCAAACTTCTGCCTCTCTGGGGACCAAACAAGGATACAATACCTAGCAATGTGATATATTAAGACCAAGAAGCATGAGATAAGTAAGTTTTGGATTATAGTTCATGAATACCTTAGTCAAGGTTCTTAGTTTCTACAAAAATGATAGCACTTTGGAATATAAAATTATTCAACTTTCTGATATTATTATTGATGAACACCATTTTGAAAATGTGAACAGTAATCTGTTCAGCTGCCAAGAACTGATTACTACAACTTTGTTTATCACTTGAGTAATTTATGACATGAGTGGAAAAATCTGACAACACTACATTTAAAGTTATATGGTCCATATTTATTTTAGATATGACTGCTTTAGTGCTTCGGGAAAAATCACATCTTCATAAATACTGAATATTATTCTGCCTGCTTAGTTCAGAAGTTTGCAGGTAGTTTGACTGAGGTTGTGCAGGTGCCTGGTTTTCAATATGAAACCTGTTGGAAAATCTGGCATGAGTATTAAACCTTAAGATGCTTCTTGTTGTCTGTTTTTGCAGAGCAAGTCTGTAAAACAGGGGGGGAAAAGTAAAATGTATTCTGTTTTTGGAAAATTTTCCTGGAGTTTTTGTAACTTACATCAATGATGTAAAACTGCTCTTACAGAATATATGGAGTAACCTCAGGAAATAGGTCTATGCCATACAGCTGCAGATTTCATACCTTCATGAGAAGCACAGCAGTGTTAGTTGATCTGTAAAATGCATGTTTATGAAATATGTAATACTTTTAGTGTTTTACCTGGCGATTACTGTGTAGGCTTTTGAGCCACAAACAGAAAATTAATGTTTGATTAATAGTTCTAGTTGAGATGAAATTCTGTTGAACCACATGTTTGTGCATGAAAATCAGAAGCACAGAAATGTATTTTATTTTGGTTTTAGTCTGTGCTTCCATTGGTTGTCTTTTCATAGGTCTTATCAGAGCAGTGGCTGCCTTTTATTCCTTTCCTTTCTTACACTCAGTCTCTGTTCTTTCTCTTTTTTCACTAGTTCCATATTTTTTTCTTCCTATTTTTATTTGTTTTGTGCCCCTGCATCATTCTGGCCTTTTCTTTCTTGTTTGGTACAAGAGGATATACTCTGAAGTTGAAGTGTCATCTAGGATGATAACAGGTGGTAGAACCAATATTACTGGAAAAACTAATACAATCTTCATACCATGGTAGTTTGCTTGGCCTTTCACTCTTGTATAGAAAGTGTTACAGATTGTACCCTTCATTTGTAGCAGTTTTATGGAGTAGCCTATTCCACTGCTTACCTTTGCTGAACCAGGCTTGAAGGCTCGGGGCTGCATATCTGTGTTTGTAGAGACTTTTTCACTTTCTTACTCTCCATATTTATGAGATTCTGATTTTTTCAGAGGTGACAATGATGGCATATCATGCATAAATGTGATTTAGGCTCTTCAGATCCCTGATTTGTGAACAAATTTACGTACTACTTATTTCTACGTATGTGGGTCTTTTGGTCACTATTTTAGTTTTCCATAATATTTTCCTTACTACAACTAGCTGTGGTTTCCTATAATGCAATTGCCTACAACAGTTCCTATAAAATTCTGTAAAATTAATTTACAGGTGAGTCCATCTTGCAGTTCAAAGTGGATTTAAGCATCCTGTGGGCTTCTCTTAGCTGCTCTGACAGTTGGCAGTGGGCTTGCTTTGTTTTTGTGTGAGGTTCCTCCGCATCTTTGAGGTGGTAGGACTTTGAGAATCTCTAAAGCAGCAAATGACTTGTGTATGTTTTTCCTCAGACCTGCTTGATTCCAGGGTTCTCCAGTAACAATAAATGGTTACAGTTTGTCAAAACTGTACACCTAGACAGAAAGATATCCAGTGGGAAAAAATATATCTGCATTAGGAGAGGTTTTACAGTAATAAAATGAGAAGAAATACACTTAAGAGAGACTGCAGTTATTTAGGAAGACAACAAAGAGAAAGGTGGTTTTACATTCTGTGAGCTGGACTGTTCTTATCAACATGTGTCTGGAAGCAAAGTCCAGGGTTTTGGGTTTTTTTTTGCATATAGTAATTCTGATCTCAGTATTAATAAATTTCCTGGCTGATAACTTAAATTCATATCTCCCTTTTTTATTCTGGGTGTAAATTCAACCTTTCATTTTGTAAAGTCATGCACTTGCTGAGCATTGGCAACTCCTAAATTCCAAAGTCTGTGAGAAGAGAGGAACCAAATTTAGCAGGTAGAAATTCCAGGGTATAATTTTCAGCAGAGCTTTGCTTTTGAAACTAAACATTCTGATGTCTCTGGCCTTCTGTGACTGGGGAGTTCTACAGCATATGCATCTAGATCTTTTTTCTTATTAAAATGCCAGCACACATTATTATCTCATTCAATCTTCTATGATCTCTAGTTCATACTGTTTGTGTCAGGTGTGCAAAATATGAAATATAGGGAATGTTATGTAGTATTTTCTATGACTGTGATTGTTTTATAGGCTTTATTAAAGCCTTTTGTGTTCACGGTAAACTCTAAAGTAGTATTTTCAGTAGGTTTAGATTCTCTGCAGTCCTAAGTTGCCCTAGCCACAATTGCATGTTAGCAACTCTTCGTGGAGAACCAGGAATGGATCATACACCATCAGCTTCCATCGAAAAGGATATAAAGGAATTAGGTTGCTGAAATCAATTTGAAATATATGAAGTTACCTGATTTTTAGTCAAATTTCATATTGTGTAGTGACGCTGTTGAGATATACAGATACATGCATTTTTGCTCAAGCAACTTTTCAATGTGCTGGACATTTTCAAGTAAACTTGATGGAGCTGTCACAGGCTCACAAGTGCTAAGCCTCCCTAAGTTCAAAGAAAACAGCCATATAGAAGAAAGAAAGAGAAAACTAGCATGTGCTTTCTTTCTCCACGCCCTTTCCCCTTGGAAACAAAAAGGCTACGGTATGAGCGTAGTTCTTCCTAGTCCAGAAGATCCATCTGGAAGTAAAACATGAATGTCCCAACAATAGAAGATACTTTGCTCAGAGCACACGTGTTAATTGACACCACAAAAAAGCATGTATTTAGGAAACAAGGCTGTGATAGTTGTGCTACTCCAAGATATAACCTGGTGCAGGCTTTCAACTGGACAGTTGAAGTGCAGGTTTTTCTGAGGAGCTGTTTCTGCTTTTGTTTTGTTTGTTTCTTTCTTAGATTTTTTCTTGTTGATTTATTGTACATCTATCTCATCTCTTTGGTTTGTCAGATAGTATGAGAGATCTGAATGGCTAACTGCAGCTCCATACATTCTGGAGCTTTCTTTCAGAGGATGCTTTCTCTTTGATTTGTTGGACTTTCTGCTAGACTATAGAAGGTTACCAGCACCTATCAGTATTTGTATTTCTATTTCTCCTTCTTCATCCTGTACTATTTGATACTACTATTTGGTACTGGCTTCCTAATTTTAAAAAATACAATATATATTTTAAAGCAATACTGAACACCTTATAGTAGCTCTCCCTAAATCATGTTTTCTGTCATGTAAAAGCTGAATACCTTACGTGTTTCCATACAGTATATATATACATTAGACGTGCAAATTAGACATTTTAGTACTTGTCCAGTGACACTGGACTGGGATTTATGTTATATTACAGCCATGTATGTCATGAATTGCATCTGGGATATATTTTTATTTGCATTAGTACTTTCTGTAGACCACAGTAATTAAAATTTTGATATATTTAATACTACTTTAAAAAGAAACAATCTGTTTGTAGAAACAGATATGCAACAATATTCACTTTACCCAAGTTCAGCATGTAATTTAGTTAGTTTACTTACTGTAGCCCATGAAGAGGAAGTATTTTTTCCAAAAGATGACTCGAAGCGCAAGCTTAATTCAGGTGAATTTAACTTCTCTGACTTCTCTTCTGGAAGAGCTTACCTGCCTATTTCTGTTGACTGAGTAAAGAGCCTGGCTAGTGTGTGAGTAATAGCAACTCCTTTGCCTCCTCCACCTCCATATCCTTAGAATATCCAAAAAACATGTTCAGTTTGTTCATTGGTGAAAAATACAATTAATGGAATTTAAAAATCATGATGAATGCCTGTAAAGGTTTTTTTTTTTAAATGCCTGTTACTGGGCTTGATTAAAAGTATGACTGTTAGTTTAGACTTTTTTAAAACTAGAAATTAGAGCCCATGGCTCACAGATTATACATTGTTCATGGAAGACTGAAAAACATAAACTGAGACTGACAGGACAAGTTAATAGAACCGTTTCCCAGTCTCTGCTGATCCACGGGTGATGATGATGTAGGACTTTGTATTATTCTTACTGACTCTATTAAAGAAAGAACCCATCCCAAATAAAACCTGTCAATTGTCTGTCTTGGAGGACCAAATTAACTTTAAAAATGTATTACAATACTAGTATATTGATTCTGAAATATTTATCTTTGCACACAACTTTGTGATTTTGTTCAAAATTCATAAATCTAAATATCAATAGACTAGCAGGTAGATTTCTGAGGAAGGAAGGTATATAATAACTTATATTTAACATACATGGAGAGGAGGGAAATACGATAAAAAGCTGCAGCATGTGTGCATTGGAGAATGTTTGAAATAGGGCTGTGAGAGACCTCAAGAGGTCAGTCTACTCTGCTCCACTGCTCTGTTACAGAATCAACTGTTACTAAATGTCAGTATGATGCTCTTTGTCTTTTAATCACCTTTTGTTTGTGATCCTTCTACGCAGAACTGCTGGTTGATTATTCCTGTTTGTATATGGGCAAAAGCAATCATCTGCACAGAGTTTAAAGGCTTGTACTTGTCCTACTGTCTGCATTCTAATCATTCCAGGTCCTATCTTCAATTTGCCAGATTCTTTCTGATTTTAACTTAACACTAACAAGCGTGCAACTCTTCCATCTTCAGATGAAGAGCCAGATTTAGCTATCGTCTCATTTCCATAGTACAATGATACATGATTTTTTTTTCTCATTAAATTATTGTAGTTAATGGGTTTTAAATTTAAGTTCAAATTCTGTATTCCATGGTTAAATTAAAAATCAGTTGTTTTTACTGCCTATAAACTGGGCAATATGATGTTGTAGAATCTAGTTTAGAAATTAAATTTATGAGAAAATGTCTTTTCTTCTAAATATATTAAACCAATAGACAGTAATTGCAAATTTATAATATACTTATTAGATTGCAGTGTTGGCATAAAAAAAAAGCTGCTTTGAAGGGGCTGGTTTGTCTTTAAGGAGAGTAGGTAGCAAGTGTTGTCTTTCCCTGTTTCACAGTTGTGTTTAGAAAAACTATCATAACAGATGATTTTGATGTCTGGAATGCCTTTTAAACATGGGGTACTGCCCTCACTGTAGTTACTTCTCCCTGTTCTATGAGATTATGTATGGAATGATCATTTGGAAGGATATGTTGCCCATCTTGGAGGTTGGACTAGATGATCTCTGAAGGTCCCTTCCAACCCCTACCATTCTGTGATTCTGTGTTCTTGACTGCACTACATCTCTTAATTTCTACTTAACTAGTTAATTTTCAAGAACTGTCAGTATAGATTCATATATCTTTTGCTTATGAAGAGGAGCATGCTTGAGTTCACCCACCTCTTCCCTCCTAGACCTTGACCTCGCAAAACGTCACTGTGACAGTGAAGAGTCTAATACAGCATGTGACTGGGAATCAGCAGTACTGAGGATCACGGTGTCAACCGGTGCAGCCTTGGGAAAGTTAAATAGATGTGATTCATTTCTGCCTCTCCTGGGATTCCTTTTCATGTCATTTGACCCTTTGGAATAAGTAATAAAATATTGCTGAGAACTTCAGATTGCATACTGTGCTCAGGGATCTTTTCAGATACAGGTCATGTTCTGGAAATTGCAGTACATAGTTCATGAGCGCAGACAGGCAGGAAGTGCTGTTACACAAACAAACCAACCAACCCCTTCTCAGAGTAGCAGCTGAGACTTTCATAAATTAAAAATATAAAATACAAGATACTAAGACAGATTTCCAAATTGACTGTTAAAATATTTACTCTAATAAAATAAACTTATGTGTAGGTTTTATTTTGATACGAGAAATATGTACTTTACAAATATATAGCAGATAATTGCCATTATGCATATTAGTATCACGAATGTCCTAATAACTTTGCTAAACTTGCTGAAAATGTTTGATATTTCCTCAAAAATTATGAGATAATCAGTATTGCAGAAGAAAAAGAATTGCTGCTGTTTTGTTAGGAAGCACTTCCACAGAACGTTCAAGTTCTTCTTAGGGCTAAACTTTTGTGACGACTGTAACTTCTTTTCTTTCTCTATTTTCTTTTCCTTTTTTTTTCCCGGGTCTTTTTTTTCTTACCAGCATTATTATTTTGCCTTCACTAGAAAAGGCAGAGCATGATACGGTTCTGTGTGTCCTTTGAGTTGGCATCCATGTATGTGAACATACCCCCATCCTTTACCACCTTTTTTTGCGCAGGGTAGGAGAGGAAGAATGATGGTGAAATTCTGCAGCAGCAGAGCAGCCTGCATAGTTTTTGTTTCATGAAGCACCTCTTAAGGATGGAAAATCCTGGATGCTTTATGTATTTGATTGCCTAGTTCCTGATAACAAAAGTGCTTGACATTGTCTCTCAATGGTTTACTCTAACCATAGTCCTTACAATAAAGTGGAAATGACTGTTTATGTAAATAAAAAAATATTAATTTCATTGTTTAATTCTTTATGTTATTTAAGTGTAACTTGGGCTAAAAGGAGAGGAATTCCACTCACTGTCAAAGCTTTTGATGAGATTGTTTCCTTCCTAGAAGTTATTGTTGGTGCTTTTAGCATAGGCAGTTGTTTATTGAGTTCAGGTAACTTGCCTAAACAGTACAGGAATAATTTGGAAAAAAAAAACAAAAACAAGGGAGCAACCTTAATTATTTATACTCTACCATGCTTTTTCCTTTAGTAAATTAACATAATGAATATATTTCATGGGTATATTGTAGAAGAAGTTAGTTTCTGAGTTGCTGAAATAATAACTTACGTTCATTGCCATATTTATATATTTACAGTGTATACATTTTTGCTACAAAGGCAAGAAGAACTCAGTAATAGTTGGAACTAAATTGCTTCAGGAAGTATCTTGAATCAACTGAAACACATTTTACCATTTACAGAATTTTTAGATATGCTGATAGCAAATTGTTGCAAAAAGCATTTCCAGTCTGAATCCTAAAGACTAATGTTTATGTGAAATGAAAGAATGTATTTAGTCGTGGCACATTACTACCACATAGTGGAGAAAGCTAGAGTAGGCATAAATAGTTTGAGTTTGGATAGTATTATGTTTTTCTTGGTTTTGAAGAACCCCCCAAAACATTTTATAGCTTATTGGATGTACTTCATTTGTTAAACTCTAAGTCTCCTTTCTGCTCTCTTTGTTCTCCCCAGTGGTAGCAGTTGCAACGATGCATCTCGCAAACATTGTTTGAGGTTGATGCTTTTCAACTTTATTTGTTCCTTATTTGTCCTTAAATAATGCATACCATGTGCGTTGGTACATGTGTCGTTGGTCCTTCTCCAGTGAGTGGCCAGCCTGGTCTGGAGTCTGTTCTGAGAGCGATGGTATAGTGTGAAGGCAGTTGGTGCTTTCAGTTGTGAGTGTTATCTTTTGATACTGTGTAGATTAGAAGTAAGGCTGCTGAAGAATTCATAACATTTGTCTTTTACTGTCCTGCTTGGCCTGTTTCTAGTTTGTGTCACCTTGTCTATTGTGTCACCCTGTCTGTTTGTCCTTCCCCACCTTTGGTCTCTCCCCATCCTTTATATAGCTTGGCTTTTCTGCTCCGGCAGAGCCATACTCTGCTTTTCTCCTTCAATGGCTAGTGGAGATCCTTCTATTCCCATCAAAGTGTGTGCAGCACTGGAATAGCTTGTGAACCCCTAAGAGAAAAAACAGAGGGTACAGGTTCCAGTGCAAAGCTGTTGACCTTCACAGTGGGTTTAGGTCCCACGGGGTTTGAGGCTTAAACCCATGATGAAGGCTGACTGCAGAGCTTAGGGTAGACATGTTTCTTGCCCCCAGTCTTCAGAAATTGCCAGCCCTTGTGAATTCAAGAAAGACTGCCCTGGATCATACCAAAAATCCATTTGGCTCATTAGGTTGCCTCCAACAACCACTGCTATGAGGTAGAATAGAAAAAGCCTCCTTTCCTGACATCTACTCCTGGCCTTAAGTGATTTGGAGCCAAGACATCTTTGTGTTTAATAATTTTTGAAGGTTTTTTTCCCCATTAATTGTCAAAGGCCAGTTTGACTTCTTGACTTTTCACCACTGTAAAGTCCTGTGTCAGTTTTAACTATGGGTTGTGTAAAGAAGGCCTTTCCTGCCTGGTTTTACCTGGCAGCAACTTGTTTACCTGATAACCCCTGGTTCTTGTATTAGAACAGATAACAAACAGTTGTTTCGTACTCACTTTCTCCATTCCACAAATGAGTCGAAGGTGTTTGTGACACTTGCTTTATGTATTTTTTTTTTTCCCCAGGCTCAAGACTCTTAATGTATTTAGTTGTTCTACCTATTAAAGCTTTTCTGTGCTTTTTTTCATTCTGGTGACTTTTTATGTATTTTTTTCCTTGCATTTTATTAGTTTTTTGCAGTCCATGACTGAAGTGGTATTCCAAATGTGTGCCAGATAAATGTGTGAATCCACTAGGACATAATGAAGGTTTAGCAACATTGTGGTACCAAGTTGGGCTGTAATTTATTTATTTTTTATATTGTCATCATCAAAGATTTAAATGGTATCACCGTCACTAATTGGCAATGGGGGAGTGCTGTTAAAACCTCTAAATATTTAAAACCTTCTCTTTGAAGAACTGTGTAAGAACATCTGTGCTGGTGGTGGTGCGTGAGTGGGAGTCACTGGCATTAACGTCTTTGTAGGAGACTGAAGTTCTGTTAGAGATCTTTTAACACGTTATAAAGTCTTTTTACGATACTGGTGACACAAAACATTGCTGATTAGCACACCTAGCTTTTAGCTATGGTCAAGTACATTTGTTCGCCTGGTAACAGAAAAAAAATAGTATGGGCATTGCATTAAGCTGAAAAATATAGTAGTTACAAAAGTGCTTTCATTTTATAATAAGCTGTTAAATATGAAAGGACCTTGTTTTTGTAAATGCAATCTGATAGCATTTTGGATGTCCTACATATTTGAATTTTTGGGTTCTTGCCCAACACTCATGCTAATGGATTACTTTAATCAATGTTTTATTTAATTCAGTTTTGTAATGCGTGAGGCTCTTCAGAACACCTGTGTCAGAGTCCAGAAGAGCCAAGAAGACATTTCTAGTCTTTAGGAAACTCAGACGAAGTCTAGCAATGAGATCAGACAGCTTCCTGAAAATAGAAGAGCATCTAATATTTCACTTCAGAGAATTCGTCTGAGGATTAAAAAAGTTATTAAATGGTTACAGTAAGCACTGAAGGATAAAAATGTCTAGAAGTTTTTAGGTCCCACAAGATTGGTGCAACAATATTATCTTGGAAGGAAATCCCAACACTCTGTCACTTGAGCTGTTGAAAATAGAAATGATGTGAGATATCAGGAGATGCTCTCCTGAGTTTTTCCTAGGGTTATCTCCTTTTTTCCCCCACTCGTTTTTTTTTTTCCTTTCTCCTTTGAGGAGGGAAATTGCTTTCTTTTTTTTTTCCCTTCCTTAAAATTCCTGGCTATTGAGGAGGGAATAATCCCTGTTAGTTTACAGGATGCTGTACTGAGACAGGAGAAAAAACCCTTTGTTATTCCTGAATTTCTTGGGGATTCGGAATCCTCATGCTTTTATGTGTCCACTTTGCAACAAAGTCCAGTGCCTGACTCATAATTTCTGACCACTGCTGTGTTATCTTTATGTAATTCTTAAGTTTCAAAGCTTCAAATAAGTCTATTGCTTGTTTTAAACTCTCTGATTACATGCTGGTTTTCTTCTGTTTGAAAGCGATACACATTCCATTGGAGTAACAGGAATAGAATGTGACATGGATTGACATTCATTTACATACAGATTTTAGTATTTCTGTCCATAAATGTTGAATTTAACCTCTCAAGATAGTACATAAGGAATTTCTGCCTTGCCAGGAGAAAATTTACCTTTTTTTATCCTGGTAATTGTTGATACATTTTTCTATTAACCAGAAATCATAGCTCAAATACATGCTTTCAGCATGGTCAGCTACAACAAATACATTTTTTTCCTTCCACATCTAATCCCGAAGTCAGCTCTGTCCCTAGCGGATATATAAAATTTACTATAATCATTTGGGGGAGGGTGAGGTGGGTGGGATAAAAAAGGGCCTTGTGATTAAAGCCTTGGCCTCTAAAAATTGATTTGCAAGATTAACCACTTGCCACACACCTAAGAATCTTGAATTAATTCTATTTTAAAAAAAATTAGATTCTAGTGGTTAGATTTATAGTAAGTCTGCAAACAATCCCTGCATGTATTGGAAATACTCTGAAGTGAATAATTAATTATTGAATTTATTTCAGGTCTTTCTCAGGTGAATTTAGTAAAAATACATTATGGAATACCATTAACTAATGTGTCTTTTGCTGAGAAAATATACCACCTTGTGATTTAACATGGTGCCTAATTGTCCACTACAAAATAGGTTTTATATTAATTTGGTAGATGCTCAGAGTACTTTATTAAATGATACTTGTGGCTGACATGATGGAGAAAAAATAATTTTCTGTTGTGCTCTGTTAAAATACAGTGTAGTTGTTAAATATTTAAAAAGTTTTTGTAGAAAAAAAAATACAAGTGAAATTATTTAATAAATAAAACAGAAATGCAGAACAACATTATGTTTCCATTATGTTTTTTTCTGTTTGGTTCAGAACCTACCCCTATCTGCCATGTCACTAAATTTTGCAAGAGTCAAAATTAGTCATGGTGAAAGCTACTCCTTACTTTTATTTTGCTTAGTATTTGTAATATTAATAATGAAGTTCTGTATTGTAGAAATGCATACTTCGTAACCCTTCCTTATTTTAAATGTCTGATCTGCACCACTTACAGTCGTTGACAGGTTGACAGGTCATGAGGTGTTTATTTTTGTCAGAGTTAGGTTGATGGTTGGACAAGATGATCTTGAAGGTCCCTTCCAACCTAGAAGATTCTATGATTCTATGAGCTTCTACTGCAAATTTCTATTTGCTTCTTTGATCATAAGCCAGGTGGGCTCTGGTGTTTGTTTACTTCTTTATTCCAGGATTTTTAAAAAATATAATACAGAATGAAGTCTTGGTCCACTGATTTAAAAATTTTATATAATTGTTAACAATGCAGTTGTATGAACCTTCCTCTTGACTTGTCTAGAAGACATCACTACCAAACTTTTGGAGGTCCTTGCAGGACAGTGTAAACATTGGTGTTGCACTGATTATGCAGTTTAAAGCTCTTTGTTACTGTCCCTATCCTTGAATTCTGATTGTGTTTAGGATAAAACCAATATTATTGAATAGTTCTGTCCATGAACTTGACTTGAAGTAAGTCCTCGTGGAAAAGCAGGCTCCTAGCATAGTAATAATTCCTTCAGCTTTGTCCTTGAACTTCTTGAGACTCCCCAGCTGAATTTTTTTGCTTGTTAATCTGCTAGTTGCTTAAGACAGTATGTACTCTTGCTTGCTTCAATTGTCCTGTTCTTTGGTTTAACTGTAATGAAACCCTTTGAGATAAAGTGTATGAAGTACATATTTTGCATTCTAGTGTGTTTACCTACAGTACTGTTAACCTTAACATTCGAAAATCAGAAGTCAAATCCTCAAACTCTGATTTTCTTTAAAAATCATAAGACATGAAAATTAATATATTGGTTTCCTTTCGTGGTCCCTTGACTTAAGCCATTCTGAATGTGCGCTATATTTTCCAATTCTTGTCACAGGAATATGTAAATACAAAAAAAGATTTGAGTTAATATAGAGATTCTGAGATATAAGTATCCGTAAGGACTTTAAGAAAACATCAAGTATTATAAGGTTTGCCAAAGTATTTGGAAGACTATTTTATTATTGTACAGACGGCTGTTATAGCGGGCAAATAACAGTATATAACAGAATATAATACTAATAAACTATTTTACTTTTTATCAATTTACATAGTTGGTCTTATTCTTTTATTTCTTTAATTTTTTTATTAGGAAGATTAGCAGGCTGCTAATATGTATTTTAAGTAGTTTCAAACTCTTCCTTTTAGCAAAGATTTAATGAGTTTTGTAGTTAATTGTCTAATGTTTAGTTATGTTTGAAAGAATGTTAACTGTTGTTTAAATAGATCCTATATTTAAACTCTTTGTTTCAGCAATTTGAGAGCAATTACCATTTATTTCTGAATTGTGTTAGAATAGAGGCCCTGCAAGCCTTATCCACATACTGTGGTGATACAAGAATCAGATGCTCACAATCTTCTGTTTAGCTGACTACTATTTCTCTAGAGAAAAAGAAATCAGAATAAACATTTCTACAAAATTGTCAAAACTTACAACTAGTTACAGAATTCTGAGAACCTAAACTATATCAGTTAAAAAAAAAGTCTCTTAGTTTAAAAATTCTTAAAATGCTGGTTTTGACAGGCAAAACTTCAGAAAAAAGAGGAAGGCCACGATTCAAAGCTCTTAATTTGTTATACTAGAAAGGAAAAAAATAGTTCTGTATTAGTTCAGTCCAACAACTTGGCAAGAATTTAAATCTGAGTCCAAGGTTTCTGAAACCAGAGGCTTGGGAATGTCAGCAGGTTTCAGGGCTGGTAATGAAGGGGAAATACAGTGATTTCAGAGATAGCTGAAATATAATTCATAGTCACAATGTTACAATGTTTAAAAGAAAACTGTAGAATCAAATATGATAACAAACAGAAAGAGGTGTTGGTGTTGCATATGTTCCTTGTTGCTAAGTAGTAGGGGAGTTTTTGGGAGTTAGTGAAAAAAATAATGGGTTTGTGGTTGTGGATCAGGATGAGTTTTATGCCAAGAACAATTTGGCTGAATGTAGGTAAAGGACTCGAAAATATTTCCTACAACTTGGGTAGCTTATAAATGATTTCGGCGTGGTGTAGCATTGTGGAAAGCTACACTTACTGGTACTTTGTGGTGGTGTGGTTGGTTTTTTATTTTCTTCTTTCTGGGATGCCAGTTAATTTCTTGCTGGAAAGTGTCTTGGGAGCTCTTATTGTGAGAGGCAGTTGTTAAGCAGCAGCAAAATCCCTCTGTGACTTGTCAAATCATCTTCTCTCAGCATTACAGTGTATGAAATTAATGTGAAATTTCTTAACCGTCCTTCTGGAAATACCGTTCTTTTTATGATGGTTCTGACTTTATAAGATTTAGTTCTTAATATAGGCAGAATATCTAAGATATTCTTTTGTTCCTACCCCGATTTTAATGAAAGTCATGGTCATTGAAGGGAGGAAGCTGCATTTTCTCTCCAATGTTCCAGTGGGAAAACAAACATGACTGCTGTTCTTGCACCTGCTGCATTGAGGAAAGGGAGAGAGGCAACATTTTAAAGAAAATAAACCACATTTGCGCTTCTGTCATAAATTGCACTGCTTAGGAGTAAGAAATGTTCTCATCCAGTTACGTTTACGTAGATGATACAGGAGAATTCTCTTCCCTAAGTCTGTGTTCATTCTTTGTGCTACACTGGCTGCAGTTCTGAGAGACAGAAATTGGGCTGCTTGAAACTTCCTCATTTCCATCCATGTTGTTTTTGTAGCTCGCCAAGCTCATTCTTTGTTTTAAATCAGCAATGAAAAGCCATTTCTCCTTGCCTCCAGGAAATCTTTGTTTTAAGGTAATTTGTTACTGTAAAACATGATAAGAAATGTACTAAAACTGTAGGAGACTGAATCAAAACTGTTACTGAAAAATGAACTTATCTCACATTGTACATTTTCTTTTGGTGTTCACAATAAGTGGTTGGGAGAAGGTGACACCTGCTAGAATTTTATAGCCCAGTTTCGTTTACATGTAAGAATTAAAAATAAAAGCTCTGTTTTGAAGCTGTAACTTTAAATAAACTGAAATTTTTATAATATTCATGGTTGGTGTCTTTTCTCCAGTTTTTCCTTGATCAAATTCTTTTGAGATTCCTCACCAAAAGTATTTGCTATGCTCAGCTTCTCACAATCTGTTTTCCTCCAGTTACTGCAAAGCTTATTAGGGATAAGAAACCTGTTTGCACTTGTGTATCTTAAAGAAACAAGGGCTCAGAAATCAATGTAGGGAACAGAATAGTGATCAAGAAAATGTTTCTTAACAAATACTTTCAAAACAAATCTGGCAGTTTTTCAAATTGAAGGAAATAAGCACTTGATGCAAAAAGCTGTTTTATAAGGTGGCATCATATAACTCCTTCGCTTTTAATTCCACCCACACATTACCTTTTTTGGTTTTTTGTTGTTTCTGTTTTGCTGTTGTTTCTGGGGACTCTCTTCTCTGGCCTGCCTCTTAAATTTAAGTTCTAGTAGTTGAACTGTGGTGGTAACTAAGAAGAATAAAAATATTAGTGTAATTTTATTTTTCTCTGTGCATAAAATTATTATATTATAGGTGTTTCTTCTTCTTACAGCACACGTGTCCTTTCTGTATCACTTCATGTTTTTGGAACCATTTATTTTCTTTTAAAAGGTAATAGCGTAAAATTATTGTAATTTTCTTTCAAACTTGTAAGCTTGTTCTTTTTAGTTCAATGTGCAAGATTAATTGAATAGACTATTTTTATTTTGGTGGATATAGTATTTTAAGGGGAAGATCAGTTTACCAAGAATACAAAATACCCTATTTAATGTGAGTATCATTGAATAAAAGTTGTGGTTTTAATGATTTTTTGTTCCTGGTTTATAAAATGTTTTTGGTTCATAGGATTCATTGGAAAAGCCAGATGTGTGAATAAAACGGGATTCTATTTGCATTTAAAATTGTCAATATAAACTTAAAAGCAGAGAGATTCAAAATATTCCTTATTTAATTTGAGACTAATTGAAAATACTGCTTACCCTTCATATTTATTTTGTGGCTTGGAGATGATTAACTACACAGGAAGAGAATGTTGTGTTGCTGTGATGTTCCAAATGGGCCAATTGACTTCTGGTCCATAGTGATACCAGTTTGCGGTTCCAACAGGTTTGCATTGTTAAAAAACACACCAGAAGGGAAACACACCCCACACCATTAAGGGAAAGTGTGTGTAGAAAGGGAAGAGGGAAAGGTACAGTGTACTGGAGTTGCACATCTTGGATGCTCTGGTTCTTCTACATCTCATTTTCCTTTACACTGTGAGACAGGAACTGGAAGTAGCCCAAAGCTGCCTTATCTGTTCCTCTTCTCTCAGGGCCAGATGCAGATATAGGATCCTTGCCATGAGCGAAAGTAGCTTCATGAGTTGTTGTAAAGGCTCTTTATGTAAGTTCCTAAGTAAAATTCACTTCTGTCTAGCCAGTGTCCTGCTGGAGAATAAGTGGTGGGTTTGGGAAGCTCTTAAGCTGGTAGCTGCTCTACAGAGGTGTACTGTAAAGCAAGCATGGTGGGGCAACAATCTCTGGCATTTGAAGTAGATCAGGGACTTAAAAACCAGAATATAAACGTGTTTATTCTCATACACACATCTCTTTCTTAAGTCTTCTGTTAAGAATGGCCTTTCTGCATCTCACCAATCATCCTATCTCCAGTGAGAGTGGGCAGGCAGGAGAGTGCTTGAATGCAGGCTCTGAGAAGTGTGCAAAGAAGGCAGAGCTGAAGGACATCTAGACACGTTATGAGCAGCAGGACAAAATAAACCGATGGGCAAGTGCATAGTGAATAGATACTACACGGGGACAATGATGTGCTGTGTCCCTTGGCCTCTTTTTCCTCAGTATGTGAAAGCATCTTGGCCCCACCTGGAATCTCAATGCATGGGAATTTTGTCATATGTGTTGACAGAATTAGTTTATTTGATTTAAGTGTAAGCTACCTTTCACCTACCGTGGAACTCTTGTGCACTAACAGCTTACTCTGATGTTGTGGACTTGGGTGCTGGTAGTAATTTCCCACTGACAGTCTTCGTTATATTGAGTTTCTGAAACATCTGTCACATAAACATCCTCATTTAAAGTCTGGCATTCCCATTTCTCCATCTTGTTTGTCTGCATTGTTTAAGTGTCTCTGTTCTGTTTCAGCCTCGTTATCTATTTAAGCACAGTCACTTTCTATCCCGTCTCTTATTTTTATTTGAGTGTACAGTGTTACTGGGATTCTTCCACAAAGGATTCATCATCTTAAACTCTGCGCTATTCAATCCTTAACGGCTTTTCTCAGCTATTAAAATTTCAAAGGTCACAGAAATGTATTGAATTAAATTGCTGACACTGTTCCTTTTTGGTTTAGATGAAGCCTTCCTCCAGTACATGCTCACTCTGTTTCTTCTAGTTTTGGCAAACCTGCTTGGAATTATTCTTCCCAGAATTAACCTCTCTAGGGAGATACAGGCTTTATATTCTTTTACGTACTCTTTCCCTTCCATTCACCTCTTTTGCCCATATAAAAAAGAAAACCCTTCTTAGTTCTGAAAATGATTGGAATGATTTGATGACTTCTGCATGTGTGAGAGAGGAAGATTATTTTCTTCATTCTTGATGCCTTTTTCTCTTTTCAAGGAGTTCAAGCTGGCCTTTTGTTAACAGAAATTGCTTGCTGGTTGAATCCATTAACAAAGTTCTTGCATTGAACTTGAGATACCTGTGGTTTTCTCGTGTTGGGTACTGGAATTAGTTCTTCATGCTCAGCAGGAGGAGAAATGTGTTGTGTATGAGAGATGACAATGAACAGAAAACTGTTTTGTGATTGTCTGTAGTGTTTAGTAGTATACTGGTAGGAATTGATAAAATCCAGTTGATCTGGAGGGTCCTTAGCAGGTCAATCTGAATCATTTGGAACTGGAGAATATTCTGCAGATGTGAAAATGACAGTTCTCAGTGTTTGTCCCTAAAAGTTAGGGCCACAAGAGAGAATTTCTCCCACAGCTCTGATGAGGATTCAGTCTTTATTGCTGGCATTTGTTTACTACTGATTGAATGAAAATAAGATAAAAACTATTCATATTATTTCCATGCTTTTTAAAAAAAGTATTTTTTATTTTTTTGTTGTAGATCTAAGTTAGAACATAGAATTAAATACAAACTCCAGAAACTTAAGTAAGATGACCTTGTAAATCTGGTTGCTTAGAATGACAATCTCTGCCTGGAGGATTCACAGGAATTGTAGTTTTGTTTTCAAGTGAGAATTCTTTCATTACTTTTGACACTAGTTGGAGGCTTTGAACTCTGGTCTCAGTCAAGACCCTTGGGAGAAATCTCTTTTCCTTCCAAGGGAAATAATGGAGAATGGCTAGTTCCTCAGAAGGTTGTTGGACTCATTTTCTGTCTAGAGTACTAGAAGTCACAGATAATTTGGAAGTAGTATCTAGAAAATACAGTCTGGACTGTTACTGTTTAGAGTACACAAATGGTACTTAGAAAAAATTTGGAAACACTTTGGCAACATAGCTGTTGAACAACATGGTAAAATAACTCTTTCTAACTTAAGAATCTAAAATTATTTCTGTGATTTATAGGAATGCATATAGGTTTAGTATCAAAGTAATGAGAATACAACCCTAGAAGAACTGGTAAGTTTTCTCAGTCAGAAATTTACCCATTTTGTTGCTTGCTCTGCAGCATTTTTCTTGGCTATTTTTCCTCCATAATTTGCATTTTTTTTTTCTCTGTATATTGGTCTTTTAAATACAACAAGGACAGTGTTACTAATCCCAAGAAGGTGCTACTGATGATCTTTTTAGCAGAAAACAGGGCTGGAAAGGATCTGACGTTACCCTGTGTAGTGGGTTGAGCTTGGGCAGCAGCCAAGACCCACACGCCCTCCCCTCCCACAGCCAGAAGAGAGAGTAGGAACAGCAAAAGCAAGAAAACTCGTGATTTGAGATAAAAGACTATTTAAAAAATGAAGGAAAGAGGAAAGAAAAACAAGCGATGCAAAGGAAATCACTCTCTCCTCCCATAAGCTGACAGATCACCAGCAAGTCTTTGAGCAACAGCTACCTTGGAAGATAAACTCCTCCCCTTCTGCTATCTGAGTTTTATTGGTGTGCATGATGTTACATGGTATGAAATATGCCTTTCACCAGTTTGAATCATTTGTTCTGGCTATATCCCCTCCCAGCTTCTTGTCCATCCCTAGTCTACTTTCTAGAACAGGGGCAGTTGAGGGGATAAAAGAGCCTTGACGCTCTGCAAGCACTACCCAGCAGCAGCCAAAACACTGCTGTGTTATTCACACTGTTCTGGTCACGAATCCAAAACACAGCTCCATACAGGCTGCTATGAAAAAAGTTAACTCCATCCCAGCTTGACCATGGTTTTCTCATGTCCCAGAATGAATTTATCAGAGCAATATACTTCTCCCAAACAAACACACGTTTATTTATATTTATTTACTATATTTATTTATTTTTATGTTTGGACTTCTTCTGTTTATTTATTATATTCATTTATATTTATGTTTGTGCTTTCTCTGTGTGTGTATTTCAGTTAGATACACTGATGTCTTTTAAGTAAACCACTTCTTGTGGTTTGATGGTGATGAATATAGGGAATATGATAGATTTGTGATCAGAAAACTTGCATAGAGCTAGTGTGGATTTGAAAAGTGATTGCCTTTAAATGCTTCAATAGCCCTTTAGAGGTCCTAATTTTTTCAGAATTATATACATTAATTAAACATTGTGGATCAATCTGTGATAGAGATTGAATGATTGCAATGCTGGCACAGCTATAGGCCATCAAGGCTGGCACTGCAATTGCTCTGCCTTCAAATTTCTCTGTCTGACATCAGTACCAGTTTCTCTCTCTTCTGTAACCATACATGCCTCTCCCCATCATCTTTCCAGTTGAGAATAGAGTGGTGTTAATAAAAAACCTCAAGGTTTTATCAGGCTTCTCCAGTCTTAACAAGAAAAAAAATGACAGGTCCTGGTCATTTGGAAAAGGGTGACACTTTACTCCTTTCAGTGCCAGAGAATTGAAATCTTCATGAGTTTTTCAAAGTACAAGGTTTAATTTCAGTAACAGGGAGAGACTTTGATAAATTCTAATTTTCATTGCACCATCTACCCAGTGCATCAAGCTTCTTTGTAGTTTCAGTAATTGTATGTCAGTTTTTAGGAATGATCTAGTACATGCGGGTCAAAAAGTCTGATAAGATGATAATATTTTAATAACATTTTAAAACAATTAATTGCTCTTGAACTATCAAAAACTCATCTTGAATTCAGAGAGAAAGTACTGTGGTTTGTGATCTACGGTAATCCTGTGTTTGGGAAAAAGAAACTTGTCTTTCACGTAAAGACTGTTAAACAGAAAGTGTAGATCCATTGTTCAGACTGCTTTGTTTCCTCTCTTACACAGGTGAGTAGCTTAGCAGGAACTGGTTTGAGAAACAGGTCCTAGATTTTGTATCCCCTATTCTTCTTTTTTTGTTTCAGAACTGGACTGTAAGTTAGCTGCTCTTGAAAGCTCTCATGTATTTTTCTTTTTATAAAATTTTTATTTAGATGGTTGACAATATAACTTAAAGGCTAAACTCAAAAGTTAGTATCTATCTATAACCAAAATAAAAGATTTTTGATTCTCCTAGTTGTTCCTTGCTGTATGTGGGGGTTTAAAAAAATAAAGTATTAAAAGCTTACAGAAAATGCAAAGCTTGACTTGAAGGGTTTTTCTGTCACTAACTACTTTGGCAGAAATAGGTGCAATTTTATGCATGAACGGTTTTGAATTAAATGAGAGATACACTAAGTGCCAGATTAGCATTAATTAAATTGGCATACATCTATTACTACTTTCTGTAGCCATCATAATATTTCCAGCTAGTGCTCTTTGGTTGACACGTGAATATACGTTGTACATTCTCTGACTAATGTTTCTTTGAATTTTTTTCAAAACAAGGCAGTGTTAGTTTTACTTCTGTGTTGCTACAGAGCTCAGTATGGGAGTGCCCTTAGTGTCTCAGGCTCTTCTTGTGGTTTTATGCAACAGAAATGGAGGAACTGGAAAGAAAACCGTTTTGCTACAGAAGATCTTGCACGTTGGTTTACCATGCACTGTACTAACCTTGCATGCAACAGCTGAAGAGGCAGCAAACAGGTCACCAGAAGCCTTGAGAACCAGAGAGCTGGGAAGGCAGCCGTGGACTGAACTCTTACTGACGGAAAAATACATTCCCAAGCTTGGCATCCAAGCCCGCCACTGCCAAAAATATCTGTAAATGGTCTGTACTGAAACACATTAGGGAGAAAAGGTTAAAAAAAAGCACAGTATTAATGCTACAAGCAGGAGGAAGCAATGCCAAGATAGTGTTGGATTTAGTCTCTGGCCAGTTTTCTTTCTAGCTGCAGTATGGTAGAAGGCCAGAGCATGTGTTGCAGACTGTGTTTGATTCACACCATATAGAAGCTGCAGAGAAGGGATGCTGTGCAAACATCTGCTGTCAAACAAGTTTTGGTCAACTGTTACTGAAATTCCAAATAGTTGGGGTTTTAGTTAGTGCATTCTTAGGGAAAGTTTATTAGTCCTATTAAAGTGTATCAGTCCTATTGACCTTATATCTTCAAACAGGAGTGAGAAACTGCTTATGTTTTAAGATTTAGGATTAGAAGAGTGCTAGAATTGTTAATGCTGGAACAATGATATTATATCAATTATATCAATTAAAATTATATACGATTAAAAACAATTGACCGAAGTGGGTATTTTATCTTTTTTTCCTGGCAGTCTTACGCTTCTTAGTTGTAATTGAACATCTAAAACTTGCCAAAGTTCCGTAGAATGTGGGAAGAACATGTTCTTAATTGGCATCCATTTAAAAGTTGGAGAATGGAGGTGAAGAAAAAAGACAGTTTGTAGAACACCAATATTTCTGCTAGATTCTAATACTTGTGTCTCTTATTGTGTTTTCAGTCCTTGAAATATAAAATAGCATTTTTTTAAACATTCTTTAAAGCTTAAGAAAAAGATAATGCCTAATAGATGAAGGTAGACAGTAGATGCCAAATGTCATAGAATGTTGAAGAGCCAATTTAATTTTTTTTGGGTGCAGCACTGAAGTGAAGAATCCGAACTGTCCTGATACTGGACTTTGCAGTCACTGGAGTGGAGTGAGCTCTCAGTAAGCAGCTGTAATATAGCTCAGTCTTAAACACAATAGTGCAAGGGTTGTATCAGTACAAGCAAAAAACTAACTTCCCGTGTTGTGTTGGAGAATTTTTGCATGTGCTGTTCTCAAGTGAAGATCTGACCAGAAAGGTAGTGTTTGCTGACTCTAATTAATGAGATAATCATCACTTTTATCTGCATTGCCTCCACAGATGTGACTCCGACTAGCTGACTTCCCCCCTGCCTTTGTTATACTTACCTAGGGAAAAAACCTTCTATGTAGATTTTGTGGTCAGCTGAACAGCACTGTTTCCTTGACTTGAAGTCAGAAATAGTAAGTAGATTGCAGATGAGTTTCAGTACTTTAAGTTCAAAGAAAATGGCATGAGCAAAACCATCTCTCTAAATTGCTGGAGTATATAGTTTGAAGACACTTGAAATTAAGAATGTAACTTTCCATTTAATTTGAACTTTTATCAGAGTGCTTGTAATATTTAGACAGGAGCAGTGTGTTAATAAAACACAGCAAAATAATAGAAAAATCACTCAAGCTTGAAGATAAATAGGTGATTCTTAAGTTGCTTGGTATAATTCATAAAAATAAGATACCAGAAATACACAGATGCTGATGTCTTATCCCTGGTATTCAGTGATAGGCTGGTTCAGAGCTGTGCCAGGGGAGGTTTACACTGGATATTAGGAAATAGAGGAAATAGTTGTTTACTGAGAGGGGGGTCCAATGCTGGAACAGCCTTCCTGGGGAGATTGTCGATGCCCAGAGCTGGACAGTGTTCAGGATGCTTTTGGATAATGCCCTTAACAACATGCTTTAACTTTTGGTCAGCCCTGAATTGGTCAGTCAGATGATTGTTGTAGGTCCCTTCCAACTGAACTTTTCTAATCTATTCTAAATGGAATGACCACTTTCAGAATCTTTCTGTGAAAAGATTTACAGACACAGTAGCAGGCCCTGGCAGCCAAGTGTCTGCCCTAATGCTGGCTGCTCTTTTACTCCTACCTTTGGAAGGAGTAAAAAAAATTTGCAGTTGTTTTTAGTTGCAGAATCACTCAGCTGGCACACATGTGTTCAGAACTACTGATTATTAATGCACACGTAATTCAAGGAGTAAGAGTGAAAGTAGTTCATATATTGCCATTTATAACCTGCCTGCACAGCGCCATTCTAATGCTGGTGTGTTGTCCTTGCAAGGGACTTGTGTGTGTGGAGGGCGTATTATCTGTGTTCTATGAACATAATTACATAATTTCTAAATATTGAGTTTCATTCCACTGTTATGTTGTTTTCAGCTGCAAAGTGGCCCAAAGGTTAGGTTAGTTACATGTGAAACATTGCTGAAAAGTCACTGCGTCCTCCCTTTCTTCCCCTCTTTTGCTTATGAAGACTTGTTTAAGCTGCCTTTGCTTTTGCCTCCAGTTCCATGGTCTCCTAGGTCAAACAGGCTTTCACATCTTCATCAATTTGCACCAAAATCCAATCTTAGTATCTTAAATAAACCCCACAGCACTCAAAACAAATACAGTTTTTGTCATCTTCTTCACCAGTGCTCTTTGTTTTCCTCTGGTTGCCCTCATCACGCTACTTTCTGGCTTCTTGCTTCTCCATGCATCATTTTCCTTTTATTATTTCATTTATCAATTCCCTAAGTTCTATCACTTCCAGTGGGGTACCCTCAAGGAATCTTACCTCTCTAATTATGAATATTCCCTTCTCTCTGGGAATTTCATTGGTACTGTTAACACTGAAAGAATACCTGTATATGATCTGATACTGAAGGAACGGGTAGCTCAATGTATGATAAAATTCCTGATCTTGATTGACAAAGTTAACCTTATTGCTTGTTTAGCAGTTTATGGAGTATAGAACAAAACCTATGGACTCTCGATTTATTTTTGTACACTCTGGGACTGGCAGTTTGTAATTATTATGTTCAGATGCCTCCCCTGGGCGCTATCATAATGCACCATAGTAATTTTTTAACTGACATAGCTTTGCATCCACTTCTCTTTAAACTTTGGAGGACAGTGTAGAGGTTATGTCTTTTCCTACTGCTGGCCTTCAGGAATTAGCCAAATGTGTGCAAACATTTGTAATCTCTCACCCGAGAGCAGAATAAATTTGCCGAGAGAATTCTGTAGTCAGTGTGCTTGCAGTAGCTCTTAGTGTTTGCTTAGGTTTTATAGCATGGCAGCTAGAAATGTATGTGACTAACAGAAATTAGTTAATTACAAAGCAGCAGCTTGTGCCAGTTGTAAATAATGATAGGCACAGAACACAGCACTAATATTAGCAGCTTGTTTTCCTGATATGTTTATGTAAGTATACTATCGAGATTTTATAATTCAGTAAAGCTTAAAAAATATTTGTAATGGCCCTATTGACATCTTGGCTGTCTTGTATTTATTTCAGCATATATATGGTTAAAACAGAACTGCAAATGTGATTTGAAAATACTCTTACTGGATTAAACTAGTATTAAACTACATAATGGATAAGGCAGTGTTTTGAAAGCTACTCCTGCTATTCATATAGAATATCCTCCTTCACTGGGGAACTTGTAAATGAAGAATTCTAGTGTTATATATTACAAGCCATTAGTAATAAGGAAGTGAATTTGACAAGCTGAGATACAGTGTAATGACAGAAAAATGGGTAGGAAATTCATTTTCAAGTTCACAAGTTTAAATGAATCAATGTAAATCAATGCTTCCATTGTTATTGAAGTCTGTAATACAAAACTTCCAAATTAATACAGATACGTAAATAACTTCAGTAAAAATTAGAACTTGAAACTGATTTTTGATCTTGTGTTAATATTTTTAAGGTATATCAGGATACATCTAACCATTGACATAATATTGTGATAGATTCTTAGTAAAATGTGGGGTTCAGGCACATTCCTCACTGCTTTACTAAGAAGCAGCAGGATTTCTTTTGTTTGTTCGGATTTTAGTAGTCTCAGGAAATAATTTCTTTCTCTTCTGATCAAAGCAATTCCACATTGAGAGTCGTCTGAGTTGCCCCAGTATCTCAAAAAACTTCCACACCCTTTGATATTGAATAATTTTTTGTTTATCAGATCACTAGGATCTTTTATCACTATAAAAAAAAGACGTAATTGCTTTCACGCACTGATTGTGGCTTCTGCCCTTGTACCAGTATAGATAGGTAGTGTAATACTGAAAATGGAATGAGTGAACTACTGCTTATTTAATAGACATTACTATTTCAGTTAGTTATGTTTATCAGAGTACTTGACCGTGTTTGCTGATGCAATCAGAAGTTTCAAAATAGCTAAATCTGTTGACATTTTGTGTAGACGAGTATGGGTTGGGAGAAGATCTCTCTGAAAAAGGTTATATAAATTAACTGCTCATGCAGATGTCATAAGAATGACTATAAAAATGCGTGGAAGTTACAAGTGCTAGATTATGGTTCACTTGATTCTAAAGTATTTCAGAAGTATTCTGAAGTGTTTCATGTGATCCTGAAGTGTCAACAGGTCTTGCATTCTGCTGCAACCATCAAATCCTGTAGGACTGGGTTGTCTGAGCAAATTTTTTGCAAATGTAACCATATTCTAAAAGATAGGTCTGCATTGTTTTGTTTTTCAAGAAATAAGGTTCCTGGTCAACAACAATCTTCCTACTGATGTGTTTCTTAGTTGGTAAAGTTTTATGACCTCATATAATAGTAGGTGAAAATAAAGTTCCTATTTTTCCCTACAGCTGAGGAAATCCCATAACTTGCAGTTTGTTACCAGAAGAGGTAATGACAACTGTTGACTTTACCACATTCAGGAAGTGATTAAAAAGAAACCTTTTTTCTAGATTTTCAGAATACAATGTCCTCATTTGCAAATTAATTTTGAAGGGAAGAAAAAATCCTGGTACTTACTGATATTTGGAAAGAAAAGTCGTGAGAGCATTTCATAGTGTAGTGATGTGAGTTTTGGTTTCAGTGTTTAATTTTTAGGAGCACTGAACACTTACAAGGGTGTTGTACATTTGTATGTACAAAGGAATAGATAGAAATAAATAGAAAAATTGCCATAGCTATAGTCAATATAATGACTGCTATTAGCAGTCCTTGTTCCCAATGTTTGGAGTCAGCTCCCCCTCCCCCTCAACCCCGCCAAAGATTAAAGTCAGGAATAAGAATCCTTGCTTATTTGTTAAGGGACACATGCTGAATTGTTGTTAAAGATGTCTGGAAACAAACCAGAATATGTCATTTGTTTTAATATATCTCATTACCTATCAACAGTGATCAAACCTCAGATGTACCATTTTCTTTCTTATTCAAATAGCAGTGGCTCTTAAATGCATACAGCTAATTTATTCTGCAAACCAAATGAGATAATCAGTTTTCAGTATTTTTTTTAGCTGACTACAGTTCTGTAAAACTCAAAGTAGCCCCATAATATCAGTAGTAAGAAAAAACAGGCTTTTAAAACTGCATTTGTAAATTAGAAATTTTAGTGTAAAACTGCAGTTGCATAAGCTCTCAAATGAGGCCGACAGTTTCTAAAACTGCATTAACTTCATAAAAATACTCTGCTCCAAAAATACAAGATGTAAGCCATTGCAGCGTGATAACTTTCTGAGCTTTCTGTAATCCAGAGAAACTTCTGATATTCCATAATCAGTTCTACAGCCCAAGGGGAATGGTATATGCTTTATTTATAGGATGATACACCGTGAGGATATTCTGAGGCTGATGAGAGATTTCTGATTACCATCTGCTGCAACTACTCAAGTTTCAGAGTGGATTAACTATGTATACCGAGACCGTAAGATCCTAAATCCAGCTGTAGGCTGTTTATCAGTAGTGGTAGACTATGTAAAATCTCCTTGGGTAGAATGTCTGAGCCCTTGTCTACAGCAAAAGGAACCTGGCACTTGGAAGTCAGTTTCTCAGTCAAACCACAGATTTTTGCTCCTGAAATGCTACTTTTCCATTTTGGAGAAGATGGAGTTGGAAATCAAGTCTTTCGTTCTATAGGTGAGGAGACAGTGGCCAAAATGGTTTTGTAGGAGTTTGCCAAATCAGCAGTCTCGATTTTGGTCTCCAAAAAAGCTGAAAATGAAGGTAGCAAGTGTAGATGACTTTTGTTTGAAATTCTAAATCTAACACATGATTCAATGCAGATCTTAAGATTCTTGACTGCTGTGCATCTTTCTGGTGCTTTACAATAATAATTGTAATGTTTGTTACATATCTTTAGGAAACTAAGAGCTTTAAAATAACACTTTTGAATTTCTCCTCTTAAGCCCCATTGTTGAAGAGGCAGCTGTATAGGTAGCTCTAGATATGCCGTCTGGGTCATGAGCTTTTCTGAGCACCTTAATTTTGCCACTTTTTAGAGTAAGAAATTGGCGTCTCCCCCCTTCTCACACCAGTTTTCAGGAACTACTGGAATAAAATGATGTCTGTCTCCATTTTTCTGATTTCATTAAGGTAGGCTAATATGTTTAAAAGCTATGTGTAAGGGACTTTAAGAAGGAAAGACAGAAAACTAGATCAACATTGAAAGTATTTAAGTAGTCTGTGTCTTCTTAGAGAAAGTTTTAAAATACAGACATACCTGTTTCTAAAGGAAGAAATTTAACTACATCAATAAGGATAACCCCCCTTTTATTAGAAGAATTCCAGATCCTTATATAACTTTTGTTGTGCTTCAGTTGTCTGTCTGTCATGATTTTTGCTGCTTGACAGTCCTCTATGGCAATTTGCTTTCTTTTGGGGGAGGGTTTTTACTATTGACATTTGATAGTAATGTAATTCTGGTACTGGTGAAGCTATATATTTTTTTTCCATGAACCACAGTCCAGAATTGTAGCCTATCTGAAATAGTTTCTTACTCAAATAGATTTTTGCCTTCCTGCAATTTTCTGTGTCCTTACTAACTCCTGATGCCTGGTTGCTCTGTTAGCTGAACCTTACAGTCTGAAAAGGGTGCAGGGAGGCTTTTTAATCTATTCTTAAACCAGCCACAACAGGAAAGAGAATAAACTGTGCTTAAACTCTTTTTGGCCCAGTGCTTTTCCAAGCTAATTTTAGTAAACATGTTTTGTAAAGGCTGTAAAATTAAAATACATGTTCTGAGAGCTTTTTTTTTTTTTGGTACTTTTTATTGCAGTGGTTGATTAATTAATGTTTGTGGTATGATCAATGGCATTATGAGTAGTAGTTAGAGGCTCTTGTGATTGAGGACTTGGCAAGTACTTCTAAATGAAAAACACTAGCTAGTTTTTGCAAAATGGGTGGTAATCTTTCTGGCAAGCTCAAGTAGCATTAGCAGAGGAAAAAACACATTTTTGCTGTTGACTAAAGAACTTGCTTTCTAACTTCATGTTATCACTGAATTAATAAAAAACTGTTTTCACTCTTTCTTTCCTTATAGTTGCCTAGGAGCAATTGGTTTACAGTACTGGAAGGTACAGAATGGTAGAATTTACAAATCGGACGGTACTGTGTTCAGGAAATGATGAATCATTTTGGCTTCTGTCATGCTTATTGTTGTTGGGATACATACTGTTTTACTATGAAGCTTTTTGTAGTGTCTGAAGGAAGAAAAAAACACCCATGAAATAAAACTAGTATTTATTAAGGTATACGAAGAAGACCATGGAGTCTGTGAACAACAGGGTCATAAGTTAAATTCTAAAAATGGCCAGAACAAGCTAGTTGTAGTGGAATTTTAAGTATATTGAGTCAAATTCTACTTAGCTGCACTGCACTGCAAATCCAGAATACTTGATTTTAACATTTGGTTTGAGAGGAGATGAACAATGAGAATCTGGATGTGATTCTGCAGCTAGTCATTAGAGAGTGGTTAATCAAAGAAATAGTTTCTGTTGGTGGAATTGGAGACAGGGTAGAGTATGAAATGTCATCAATTTGGGAACTAAAAGTTCTTATTAAAAAATCATATATTTTTTTAAAATAATTTTTTAAACTTCATTTTTTGCCTAGATTTTTTTATAAATTACTTTGTGTGCTTTGCAGTAACTCCTTGAAGAACTCGGGTTGGGTTTGATTTTGCAGATTGCTAGTGCTTAGCTAAGAAATTATGCAATAAGAAGAGAGGAATAGATCATTAAGTTTGATTCATGTATAAAAATGCAGTAATATATTTAATTATAAGTGCAACCTTTATAATATGCCTTGTAACGGGCAATTGTTTTCACATGTAATCATTCTTAAAAAAGGAATCCTTACTTACTCCACTGTAGTTTCTGCTTACTTGTGGATGTTGGCTTTGCAGGATTAGAATCAGTTGCAATGATGGGTTGTAGAGCAGACATGATCTTCAAATCAAATAGTTTTGTCATCCTCAGTTTTGTGTGAACTGGATAGGCTTATTTGTAATCATCACCAATTTTCCTGTTTTGCCTGTTTTTACAAAGTCTTTCAGGTCAAACCTATTGAGTCATAGGTTACCCAAGCTGAGATACAGAATTAAAAAAATATCTCTGTCATAGAAGTTCACTTATGTATGAGTCTGTGTAGATGCTATGGCTTTTTAAATGCAAACAGTTCTAGAGGATGCTAGAAAACAATTGTGATTCTGAAGTAGGTGGATCAAACAAAATACCTCTCCCTCTTGCCAGTCGGAATGTGTAGATAATACCCTTCAGAATGTTCTAAAAGTACAGGACATTCCTTTGCTACTCACTTCTAGTAATTGAATATATCTACAAATATTTGCATTGAAATGTGAAGGCCTAGCACTTTTGAGGGGGGACTTTGAAAACGTAGAGAATGTTGGGAATGTCACTTCAACAAAGGAGTTTCTGCTTCTAGTCTGTAGCCACGATCATTTGACTGTATATTTAGAAGTGAGGAAATGCCTGGAAATGTTTTCTGACTCTTACTCCTGTATGTTTGTAAGAACAATATCACATATTTTCATTATACTTTTATTGTATAGATGTAAAGATGTAGAGAATGTATTGGGTTTTTGAGACCAATCTAAATAAACATTTACAATTCAATTTCAGTTTTCATTCCTTTTTGGTGTATTCCACTGAGCTTTTGGAACGAATTCCGACTATTCTTTTTCCCACTTACCTGGGCCTCAGATGTTGCAGGTGAACCTTGCAATTCAAATAACATTTTTCATTGGAAGGAAAACTACTGAGTTTCTAGACATTCTCATTAACTGTTCTTCAGGGAGCTTGTGTTTATAAATTACTGAAAGCACTCAAACTGCCCCTAATCTACGCATCTGGATAGTTCTTGCTAATTGTAAAGCTCTGAAAATCAGCCTGAAGTGTGTTTTGATTAAGTTTTGAAAGCCTGTTGCTTTGAAATCAGGGCACTATTACATGTGACAAATTATATGCAAACTTCCTATAAAATTCTGGCGCAATCGTATTTGTGTCATTAATGCTAATGAAAAGAAAGTAAATAGTACAGGAGACACATGATGCAGGTGGCTTTATTTGACAGGATGCAGTGCCTTGTGCTTCTTTTCAAAGTGGAAGCTATGTTAGACTGGAAGATGGCTATTCCCTTTTCGTTTTTGTTTGTTTGTGTGTTTATGTGTTATGTTCATGTACACCCAGAAACTGCTAAATTTCTTTCCCCTCCCGAGCAGAATAACGTCTGCTTCGTTACACTCTTCTATTCATTTAGCATAGAGCATGATGTGCCATGACTGAGGGTCATGGCTTGGTCCCACTGTAGAAACAGGTCCTTTTCTCCTTCAGAAATTTGATCATGTACTGTGAAGTGTTCTTAAGTCTAATTAAGATGTGAATAGGAGATTACTTTTACTATTGAAAATAAAAAGTGTAAGAAAAGTAGAGTAGTTTGTCCTTTTTTTAATTTTTAAAAAGCGTATTACTCTTTCTTTGATTAATGGAAAAACTTCAGGAGAGTTTTCACTCATCACTCTTCTTTCATGTCAGTTTTTAATTTTTAATATAACACGTTTTGGGTTTTTGTAAATAGCAATTAATGGAGAGTGTAACAGTCAGTTTTTCCTCTGCTACCACTGTGCTGAAAAGGAATAGGGTCAGCTATTTTGAACATGGTTCCAAAGCTGTGCTGTCTTCTGTCTGCAATCCTGAGCTTGGTGAAAGATGCCAAAACTCTTACCGATCATCTCAATGTGCTTTGTTGAAAGTTTTTATAATAAAAGAACTGCTGGATTTTTCTACTGATCTGGTGGCATCTGCTACAAATGAGCTTTTTCTTTATACTGCAGACTTGCTCCACTATTCTTCTTCCAAACCCAAGACGTAATAAAGAGGAGATACCCTTCTATATTACTGATTTAAAATCTGAGTAAAATGCTTATAAACTAAACTAGATATAAAGCTATTCTCTTTCCGATAATAGTGCAAATTAGTTCAAAATGTAGGAGTGGCTATAGTGAAGTAAACAAATTAGAAAGTTCTGTGTGGCAGTATGACTGACTGTATAAGCACTAAAATATTTTTGATAAATGAGAAAACACCCCAGGTTTTGCTGTGTTTTCTCCAAGTCTGTAGTCTTTTCTCTCTTATAAAAGCTATTATCTGTTTTTCATAAAGCCAGCAGGAGACCGATCTTTTGTATGTTCTTCCTGTCTGGAGTTCTCAGACTATGGAAAAATAATGTGATTTTTAAGGTTCTGGGATGCTAAAGTAAACCCTTAATAGAATTTTAATCTTTTTTTTTTTAAAAGAGGCAAATGGTAGTTGGAATATGTTTCTCATCTAATGTGGTTTCCCTTTAACGATGGGGAGATCCAGGCAGATTGCACCTCCTTAATTGGTCACACCTTGAGGTGATTACACCTCGAAAGGCAGTGAAGTGTGTAATAAACTAGTTACCTTGGTACCAGAATTCAATCCAGAGATTCACATTTGTATTTATAAAAGACTATAATTCTGTGAGAAGATAGTTTTTCCATCCAGGTTTCCTGAGGAAGTGAGTTTGCCTCTGCCTGACACTAGGCTTAGCTTTCCTAAATTTCACACCTTTTAAACTGGATGGAGAAAATAGGCACTGTTTCTTCTTTGTTTCAATAACTGGGGGACCACGCAGTCGCTGTCTGTTCTTTCAGTCGTGAGTTACTGAGCAGGTGAGGTGTCTGTATGGCCTGGCCTTTCAGCAGGGGTGTCATCCCACACGAGCTACAACGCATGGTGTCTCCTGGCTGTCCTGCCAGCCTTGTCGGATTCACACGAGGTTGAGCAGGAGCATTGCTGGGGTTGGGAGGGACCCATAATGGATGGGAAGAGATAGTGGAGAGGAGTGTGCATGATTGGGAAGATCATGGATGTGACTGAAAATGAGACTTAGAGCAGCTGTGGAACGTGAGAAGAATCGGGCAATGTCAGAAGACATGGCTTCAGGCTGTGTTCAGACGTGTTGAGCTTGAGAAGGACTGTTTTGCTCCCCGTGTTCCCCTCTGTCAGTTTTGTTAAGAGGAATTCTTTCTGATGTGCCTTTCTGGACTTGGGTGGTCCTTTGGTGCTGCAACAGCTGTACTGGCTGGATGCGGTGCAGTGGGTTGCATTCATGCATGTCACATGCAATTTTAATGTAAATTGGAGTCTCTTGAAACATCTGTAGTTTACAGTAGCTGACAGTGACCTCTGAGGTTGCTCCAGTAACTGGTATCCCAGCAGCCTCTGCAAATATACTTGAAAAGTGGCCCAAAGTCTACATGCCAGTGCAATGTCTAAAATTACTGAGTAATTATGTTTATATTTAAAACTGGTTATATCAAGGTGGTTTTAGTAACAGTCTCACACACATAAAAAAATAAGAAAAATCTTTAAGATAGCATGCACTTTGAAATTATGTGGGTTGAAAATTCATAAAAAGACATCCATGAGCACTCTCCCAAATGATGAACCACTATTTGATAATGCCTTCTACTTTTAATATAATGACATAATTAACAAATGAAGTTCATTTAGTAAGAATTACATTTAAGTCATTACACGAGTGACTTCTGCCTTCATGTGATATTAAAGGTAGAGGTGTGGGTCAAGGTACTTTCACACTGTTGGCCTCAAGATGAAGCAGCCAAGATGATACAGTATTTTAACTAGGAGACACAAATGATACGGCCGGCGGTGGTTCTTATAAAGCTTCAGTAGAAAACAGTTATGAGACAGTGGGATGTTCAGCTGAAAACTCTCCCTGTCTTAATTCTCTAGGATTCAAGTATATTTTACAGTTGTCAAATTAATAAAATTAATGAATTCATAAATGATTACATTAGAATTAACTAATTCATAAAATTGTTCCCCCCTCTCTGGAAAATCCATATGGGATTAGTATTACCAGTTGAATGTTTGGTAGTTTAGCAGAGTTTCGGTAAATGGAACTTCTAATAAAGGGATAATTCTCTTTATTGTAAGTATTTGTTTCCTTTCTTTCCCTCCCTCTCTCCCGGTTGTGAACCCTGAGCAGGAAGCGGCTGAGGAGTGTTGGCACCTTGCAGTGTTTGTGCAGTTCAGAGGAAAAATGAGCTGTATCATCACTAGCTTTTACTTGGAAGATGTGTAGTGTTGCCGTAATCATAGAATGCCTAGTCCCTCAGTTACCTTGGCTTTGGAAATGTTTTTTCTTTTGTTTTGTGGATTTTTATGACCAGCTATAAACAGAAATGGTAGAAAGCAGGAAAGCAGTCTAATTATTCTGTTTAAGAAAAAGTGGGACTTGTGAATCCGTATTTAAATCTTGACATGTGGTGCATATTTAAATTTAGTAGCTGTACAACTTGGTTTCAAAACATACCTCAATGGAATTTTCCTAGTAAAACAAGAATTTAGACCAGTGTCATGAACAATTCCTGATTCTACTGTAATTTCACGAAAATAAGAACATTAGAAATGTATACACCAGTGACATAATTATTGAATAGTAATTAATATCACTGAACAAGAATATATTAAAAAATCCAAGCGTATAACAGCGTATACAATTGCTATGGCTGGTATTTTGTAATAAAGTGAGGGTGGTCCATTCCTTAAGAAAATGCTGGTTTATTCTTCAAAGGCAATCAAAGTGATATTCTTTAAATTAGTTTGTGGTTACAGAAATAATTTATCTAAATACCATCTTTACATAAAGAAAAGGGATTACTGGGTGAACATTAATGACCATATCAAGCAAGCTTTAGAAGGTCATGGGTTCTATAAATACTGGCCTGCTGTGGCAACATGCAAATAAACAAAAGAAAAACATATATAAAAGTACTGCTCATCTCTGTTGCTATGTATTAAGGAACTGACTGTGAGGTAAAGAATATATGTTTGAGTGCCTTGTCTTTCATTCTCCTAAATCTTAGTCTTATCTTCATATTCTTCGTATTCTTTATCACTCTTTACCTGATGATGGCAAATAAGGCTGTCCATTTTCCTCAGACTTTGGACCACATTTGTAACATTTAAAGTCAGTTAAAACAAATTAATGTCACACAGTGAGTTCAGAGTTGCAGTCTGAATTTGGGACGTTTTCCTGAAATTTGTTAAAGTCTTTGGATGAAAAGCATCCAAAAGATTTACTGTTGTTTACCCTTTGGGTTCAGCTGTTTTGTTTCTGGAACCAGCTAAGGACAGATGTGCGTGCCGTCTCACCATTAGCACTCATTGCCATCCAATTGCTCTTTTGATGACTTCTACGCACATTGCAGTTTGTCAGCTTTTCTTGAGGAGTCTTGTATTGCTAAGTGTTGTTCAACTGTGTCCATGAGAAAAGGATGTGTACGGCAGAGTCGCTATTCATAAAGTTGTGTATATACCTAGAGTCTGGTTTTGGATGTAGCAATTTACTTTTAATCTCAAGCGGAATCGCAGTCCTGTTACCATACAGCATAGAATTTTAGGAAAGTTGCCTGTGTAAACATTTCTTTTTAGCCACCAATGTCTTCTAAATCAGTGAATAAAATACTTGCATGCATCCATAAAATGGATTTTCTCTGCATAACATTTTTTCAGTGTGGCACGTGGGAACAAAACTAGAATCATAATTCTGTAGCAATGATAGACTCACAGCAAAGTGCAATGAACAGCTAAATGGAGTAGAGAATTTTGGATATGTTTTCATGCATCTTGAAATATAATATTGGTGTTATGATATTGCTTCAACAATTATTAATTAGTTAGGAACTACACAAGGATTACAGTCCTATAATTTTTTTCCAAGGGTGAAGATATTCACATTAACATAGGAAGTAATGATGATGTCAGACCGCTCATTTTGGGGTGCCTGACTTCCAGCACCTCCTTAAAGAAGTGACTGATTTTTGCTATTGGTCAGGAAAATAGATCACTTGAAAAGGTTCGGTGGAAGCAGCTTAAACATCAAGAGCTGCACTAGAAGATTTGGGGCTATGAAATAACAACATTTCATATTTGAACTTTGTTGTGTTTTTTTTACTGTATTGTAGTCTTGTCTATTTTATAGACCCCCCAGATTTATCTAGGAGCAGTATAACAGGGAGAGTGTCTAACAGTGCTCTTGCTTTGAGTTACCTTTCATGTATCACTTAGAAATGATCCAGAAACTCTGAGAAAACCATAGACTGTAAGTCATAAATATTCAAGAGCACAGAATATATTATCTTAATGTTTTTCAGAATTTTTATGATCACCACTAACAAGCTAAACAGTAAACTCTAGTATGTATAGTATTGTTTTGAAGGATTTTCAACACTGCTTCTATCTGTGCTTTCTCATCAACGAGTGAGCAGGCTACATGCTCAAGTGCTATCTTTTTTCTCTAATTTACATAACATAAAAGATATGTGAATCAACTGATCATTGTCCAGGCCCAAGGAGTTAAATCCAGTTGGTGGCTGGCCACAAGAGGTACAATATTTCCCAGGGCTCAGTACTGAGGCCAGTTCTGTTTAATGTTTTTGTCAGTTATCTGGATGAGGGGACTGAGTGCACTGTCAGTAAGTTTGCAGATGACACCCAGTCAGGTGGGAGTGTTGATCTGCTTGAGGGAAGGAAAGCTCTACAGAGGGATCTGGACAGGCTGGATCCATCGGCAAGGCCAATAGTATAAGGCCAAGTGCCAGGTCCCACACTAGAGTCACAACAAACCCATGCAGGGCTACAGGCTTGGGGAAGAGTGGCTGGAGAGCTGCCTGACAGGACCTGGGGGTGTTGGTCAGCTGTTGGCTGAACATGAGCCAGCAGTCTGCCCAGGTGGCCAAGGCCAATACCATCCTGGCCCGTATCAGGAACAGTGTGGTGAATAAGACTAGGGAAGCGATTGTCCTGTTGTAGTCATTGTTGGTGAGGCTGCACCTCAAATACTGTGTCCAGTTTTGGGCCTTTCACAAGAAAGAAGTTGAGATGCTGAAGCATGTCCAAAGAAGAGCAACAAAGCTGTCTAGAGAACAAATCCTGTTTGGAGCAGCTGAGTGAACTGGGGTTGTTTAGTCTAGCAAAAAGGAGGCTGAGCAGAGACCTTATCGTTCTCTACAACTACCTGAAAGGAGATTGTAGATGTTGAGAGATGTAGGGATCGGTCTTGTTTCCCAAGTAAGGGGTAGGATGAGAGGAAACAGCCTCAAGTTGCTTAAGGGCAGGTTTAGTTTGGATATTAGGAAAAATTATCAAGCATTGGAACAGACTGCCCAGGGAAGTGGTTGAGTCACCATTCCTGGAGGTATTTAAAAGACTTGTAAATGTGGTGCTTAGGTACATGGCATAGTGGTGGACTGCCCCTGCGGATGGATGCTACAGGCAATGGTTTCATTTTGCAGATGAGGCCAAGTGTCAAGGCAAGTTGTTGTTGAGTTGTCTTGTCAGTAAGCTGACCTTTTTCAGGAAGAATAATGTGGTTTTTTAATATGCTCAACAACTTGCTCTAACCTCATAATTTTATGTTTTCTACATATGTTCATGTTTATTCTTTTTTCCTTTAAAACTGTTCTTGCCCACTTTCCAAAGTTGCATTCCTTTGGCTAATAGTAACGGACTGTTAAATCCTTTGGGTGTCCAGTATCATCCTGGACATGTACTTTCAAGAGCTTTGTTTTTCTTCTAAGGTCACAGCTGTTTGTTCTACACAGGTCATCTACTCCTTATTACTGTCTGTTAACTGCAAAAATATATAGTATTACATTGCCCAGTGACCAGGATCTAAAACAAAGTGGGTAATCCTCACTTGGTCATTAGGTCGTTGCTATTACAACTAGACAAGCTAAAACAAAGCTCTAGGCAGGGCAAGACAAATCGAGACAAGACCTGACATGCCCAAGGCTTTTGGTATTATTTTAGCTCAAAGACCATGGCCCCTTAGTAGCAATGTCTACAGCAGAATATTTCAGTTAACCTTTCACAAAGCTGTCATCTCCCCAAAGAAAATAAATCATTTGAGATTGGGGTAATACATACAGTGTTAAGAACTAATTTCTGAAATCTTACGGTTTAATTCAGATGTTGTGATATAGACAAAAGACCGTTCGTCTTCTTAAAAGATAGGTTCATGACTCTCTTGTGTGTATCCACCACTTGTGGCTAAGTAGGATGGGTGGCTTTGTTCAGATGCAATTTACAGCTGTCTTGGTAGAAAAAGATGAATAGTACAATGCTGGTTTTAAGCACTTCAGGCAATACACAACTTCCCTAAATTTAAAGAAACCTGTTTACTACAGTGGGGATTTTGACATAGGTTAAGGTTTGTTCTGAAACCTTTCCTGTTGTCTTTCAAAATTGCAAGTATCTTCTGTGATAAGACAGCAGGCTGTGCTCAGATGAGATAAGCCTCTCTGTAGTTTCTTGCCTAGAGAAGATGAGGAATAGTCTCTGTAGTAGCAGAGACTGTTGTCTTTGAAGAGGCAGGTTACTCTGCACTTGCCCTTTTTGGAGCAGGATTTGACTGATAATGTTACACAACAAGCTTTTGTTTTTCTTATTGAGCTCTCGGGAGTTCTTGGCAATGCTGTAATGTGTGCTGAGGAAGCCTGGGTGAGCAGCAGTAAAGAGACATAGTTCAGAGGTTTGGATCTGAGCGTTTTATATACATTTGATTTATATGAAGCCAGGATGAGAAAAGTGAAGGGGAAAAACTGTTCTTTGGGCTAAAATTTTACTCACCTCTGGGAGACAGGGTGTTGTGGAAAGTGCCAGGGTCTTTTCTCTGCTTTGGATTCAGTTGTGTCTGCCACAAGGTTAATGGCATTTGGTCTGCAGTAGGATCATGTCTTCTTGGATGACTTGGGGATCCAAGGAGGTCTGAACTCTTGATCTATGCATTTTTTATAATCTGAAATTTATTCATTCTTTTTTTTTTTTTCTTACTGGCTTCCAGGTTTGTGAAAATTTTTGGAGATTAGTTGTCTTTATATCTCCTCTTTTGTCAGATTTTGTTGAAATCAAGAAATAAATTTTAAGGTTAGGAGGAGGGCTGCATAAAGAGACACATGTAGACGATGTGATCCCTAGGATTATTTTCCTAGGAAACCATCTAAAACATAATATATGGTTCATTGGTAGCCCTGGAAACTGCTTGCTTCTATCTCAATCACTTTTATCATCATGAAGTTTATTCTGCCATGATTTCTTTCTCATAAATGTGTAGCTTGCTTTTAAAAAATAGTTTTTATTGTAACTAAATGCCATTGTAAGAAGTCTGCAAATACTGCGGTAGGGAAAAGAGTACAAGGTTCTATAGAAACTGGTGTATTTCTGCTGTATTTGAGTGCAGACCATTTAACAGAGGTTTCTGAAGGCTGAGCTCCTTAAGATTCTGGAAATAAGGTGGACTTGTAGCAAACTATCAAAACATACCCCTTTAAAATAGTAAAAGTCTGGAGAAACTGCTATACCTGTTTAATTGTAGTTGTTTGGTAAAGGATGAAGATGACTTGCTGGGTTTGGTTTGTCAAAACTATGAACATTTATGTGAATTTGAAATATAAAGAGTGTATGGCCTATTGTTTATTGGCTTAGGATAAACAAATACTTTCTACTATTTGATTTTTGTAGTCTCTCTCATATCTTTCTGTTACAGGCATCTTGTATTAAATATTTATAGTTCACTGTTCTTTTCTAAGTGCTTGTAACTGTTATGAATAATTAACTAAACAGAGTTAAGGGGGAAGAAGGGCATTGATGTAGCATTCAGAATGAGAATTTCCTATAATTGTTTGACAACTGTAAATTACATACATCTGAAAATCAACAAGGAAAACATATCAAAACCAGCACTATGTGGTTAGCAAAGGCCCTTGGGTTCATGTCTTCTCTGCCTGTGTGACTACTCAGCGACTGTAACCTAATAAATATTTTTTGTCTAATTCATAAGAATTGCCCTCCTTAAAAATAAACAATTATCACTGTTTAATTATCATTGCCATCTAAGTAGTGAGGCCAAAGTAGCAACACAGAAATTTAAACAAAGATAATCTTTATTTAGCAAGTAGTAAGTTTTTAAAAGTTCCAACTTTTGTACTTAATTTAATACTGAATTATGCAGGTGAACTCTTCATGGCATTGAAGTGAATATTGGTAATGGTCACTCTCCTCCTTGACAAAAATTAACTTATCTCAAACCACAAAAGCAGAAAAATTCAGCTTGTGAAGTTCCATCTCGATCTTTGGAGTTATCTTATGAAATGTGCTAGTCCAATCACTGTTAGTCAAGAAGCAGATCTGAAGAGACCATTCATCAATCAGTGGAATGAAGCAAATCAGTTGATGAATAGAAAGCTGCAGGGCAAAGTTAATGATAGTTTTTAGAATAAAAAAAAAAAAGTCTACCTTCTATTCCTCTTAAGCCTGAGTGTTTTACTTGGATAAAATTACCTTTAAGCGATAATTTTACTTCTGTGTTGCTCCTGGAAAACGCTCAGCAACAGGAAAGGATACAAAAAGACATCAGGAACTTTCCAAGATAGCGAATGCCATTTGGCTTGAAATTTGGACAAACTACATGAATTGGCAGTACAGGTGGAAATGACCATCTTCCCACATCAGTGACTGTGAAATTGTGTGATTTAGTCATAACCTTGTGCTGAGAGGTTGGATGAGATGACCTGTATGGATGTGTGAAAAAGCCAGTCTTTTAAATTATATAACACATCCATGGTCAATCTGCTGCTCTTTTTTTGTGAGCAAGATCCCTTTGACAGGTAAGGGAATATCATGTAGTTGGTTTACCATAGTAGAGGAGAGACCATGCATTTTTCTGCTTTCTGACTAAATTAGTCATTTATAACAAATACAGTTATTTTTGTTTGTTGGCTGCATTTGCAGCATTGAGAAATATAAATCTTGCCTCCATGCAATAAGGTGTCCTTTTCCATGTTATTGTTGGGTGTTTTTAATATTTACATTTATGTAACTTCAGTTTACTATACCCTAAGACATATATTCTAGAAACTTGTTTTTGTGAGGTGGTTTGTACTCTTGTCTCCCTTAGCTGTGGGTGACACGCAGAACACAGGAATGTTGATATTCATAAAACTAAACTTAGTACAATTAATTGCAGAAGGGCTTGTGCACCCCAACTCTCACTGACACTAACTTCCCTGTTGTCATTCAAAATGTCCTTCAGCATGAGCCCTGAGAATGATTTATGATTGGACTCGATGATCTGAAAGGTCCCTTCCAGCCTACATAATTCTATGATTCAATGATTCCTTACTTGTCTTCTGCAGATCTACCATTTTAAATCGAGCAAAAGTGTGACATATGCCATATGCATACAAATACATGCAATTACGTTACTTTTAATAATTTAAACTGAAGTTCTTCAGAGGTAGTTTAATTTTCTAGGAGAGCTGTAGAGTTAGTTTTGTGAACCGATTCTCAAAGGTAAGAGTTGAGAGACTGGCCCATTAACCGTTCCTCTATTTTGTGACCAGAGGACTGACACCTCAGCCTTCATGTTTCAAAACTCCTTCAATGCATCTTGCTTTTCTTACACCATTGTCAGATTTTTCAAAGCCTCTTACAATTCTACTTTGCTTATTTGGAAATAATGTGGAATGTAACGTCTTTAACTTGTGATCGACACATTGTGTTTGTGCAAATCTGCACAGAAGTTGCCTTGTGGGTTGTGAGGGCCTGTTAGGTAGGAAAGTTGGTAAAAAAAAAAACCCAAACCAAACAAAACCAACCCTCATGCCTGTGGGAAACTTTGGAAAAGCTGCTGGGAAGGCTTTCCCAAGAGGAGTGGGAAAGGGTAGGGAGGCTTGAGCTACTGCTCACATTGCCCTCTGCCTGGTCCTGCTGGTGGCTTCTCTTTCCTCTTTGGCGCTGAAGAGGAGCAGCACAGGGAGAGGTGAAACAGCTTTCTGCAGAGCCTGTGCTGCATCTGAAATCCCAAAAATCTTAAATATGGTTATTGTGTTATCTTTACCCACATGCTGTCTTTTTGGTTTAAACTGTGAAGCCTGACAGCTGTGTTACGGAAGTTACTTATTTTGCCAATTCAGTGAAATTGTTGTTTATGCCTGAAATGAGAAATGGAAAAATGCTTTGCTTCCTACCAATGGAACTGACTTGGAGCGCTGAATACTTGAAAAAAACCCTGAGATTCAACTTAAGAATGATTGCTGTAGTATTCTGCATATTAAATCTTTTTGACAGGTTTTGATTAAAATGTTTGTGAAAGTGTATCTTAGCTGTAACATTTAGGTATTTAAAACATTTTAAAGAAAATGCTGAGGCTTTAAATAGCTGTGCTTGTATGCAGAAAGAGCATCTTGCTGGGTTTAGGGATCACAGCAAAGACTAAAAGGCTTCTTCACTCCCGAGCTGTACTGGAACCCGTTGAGCCAACTCGCTTGTTAGAATCCTCCAGTATTTTCTTGTGCCATCAGCTTTGTTGTCTTTGTAATTCTTGAAGCTGGGAGCATGTTACTATTGTAACTTCAAACTAAGGCATACGTAACCTTTTTCTGATCATCCATGACTGAAAAAAGAAATGCGTGTGACACCTGTGTTTCTCCAGATAGTTAAAATATATCTGACCTATGGCAAATAGGCCCGTTTCCTAGTACCTGAGAATTTTGGTGTCTAAACCACTTTGTACTTACTTATTTAGGATTATTAGCTCTTTCACATCACTAGGTAATTTTTAACAACTTTCTGTCAATGTAGTTTCCTCAGTTTAAGACTAAACAGTACATAGTAACTGCTGGTATTAATAAATAATTACTGTAGCTTATCCAAATTTGATTAAAATATTGCTTATTTGGATCTGGAATATACATGTTTTGCTGTTATTGAATTTGTGAAAAGTGGAAACCTCTTTTGCTTCCACTGAAAATACAACCCAGAAGCCTGAACTCTAACTGACTCAATAAAATCAAAAACTTAGAGGCTCACGCCAAGCATAACTCAGGCTTTGGCTCTCTCAGTGCTCACAGCAGTCTGGGCAGTTTCCTTAGATGCTTCTTGTTTATTTTCTTTTGAGATTAGACTTTTTTTTTCCCTTTCCCCTGCTCATCTGTGTTGCAAATTAACCCCTGAAACCAAATGCTCCCTTATTTTACAATCATAAATATGCAGATATACTTCCATATGAAAGAAAACCTCAGTGGTGTTTGGATGTCGTCTTTACCATGGTATTTTAACACTCAGGTATAATATTATCAAGTTCTTTCATTACGGGTATTGCTTTTTAAACATAACTACATTTCTGTGAGTTACAGTAGTTACTACCATAAGGCAAACGACTTGGCAGCATGAAGCTGCAGAATGGAGAAGTCTTAGTTACTATAAACAATTTTTAAAATTTAGGTCAACATCAAATGTAGTATAAGTAGTTACAACTTCTTCATTGTCAGCCAAGTAAGCAATATCAGCTTATTTACTTTACATATGTTTGAAAAACATACAAATTTGTGTCTGCTGAATTAATAGACTGAAACACCACTTCGATTTAATATTTTGTTTTTAAAAACCTAATTAATTGATCCTCAAGAGATCAGGCATACATTTTGCCATTACATACGTGTCCCTAAGAAGAGATGGTTAAACTGTATTGGCATGTAGTCTCTGTCATGGGTAAAATCGAGACTCAAAATTAAAACTTCACCTGTTGAAAAGGAGGAAAACTAGGAGTGCTCTGTGTAATCACCAATCTCTCATTTAACAGAAGAATGTTTTCTAAGTAAGCTGGCATTTCTTTTTTACTTTTCTTCCCAGAACTAAACCAATATGACTGGCAGCTACTAACAGTGAGGAACCAAACGCAGTTAACGTTTTCAGGCACAAAATGTATTCATGCTGCTTTAGTGAGGTTTAGGGTCAGAATTAGGACGTTCTCTTACCCCGCTCAGCTCGTGTCAGCTCACACGGCTGAGCGAGAGGGCGCAGGGGCAGCACGTGTGTCAGTGTCCTGGGCATCTTGGTGGAAGAGATGTCTGCCCCATGGCAGAGGTTGACAGAAATGTCCCCTGTGACATACTGCGAGAGCATTTGGATATTGAAAAACCTAAGGATACTTAATAAAAGAAGATATTTTAAAAGCGGTTTCTTTACTCTTCATAAACTGATCAAACGTCAAAGTAAGATCTTCAGTAAGAAGTTTTACAAAGAAAGCCTTAGTCTAGACTGTATTTGCAAAACCATATCCTGTTATTTCCCTGCTCATCGCACTCACTGAGTTAAGTGAATTAAATTGCCAGCTCTAAAAGCAGCAAGGGCAAGACAGGCTACCATTTTTCTCTGCTCTTCTGATAGGTACTGTAGTAGCGATCTCTCTCATATAATGTACTCATAAATTTTCTCATGTCCTGTATTCTTTACATGAAGCAGAACAAAATGAGCCAAAGGAGCCCTGAGAACCTCAATTCTATTATTTTATGTGTTGGTAGTTCTTTCTGATCCCTTGCCTCTGTGTTCAATATGTTTATGCAATTGTTGATGCACATTCTGTGGGGTGGACTAAGATGAGAGATTTTGTTTTCCCCAATGACATGAAGTTTTCTTGTCAGGTCATATAGGAACTGATCTCATCAGAACAGTTTCAATTGCATTGATTTTAATTGAATTAATTTCTTGATAGAGAGTGATTCTGTTCTTTCCTCACATTTTTAATCAATTCTTTTTCTAGTGCTTGTTTTAAACCAGCTCTGGTACTTACCAGGTCACACGTCCAGTTGTTTCAGCTGACTAAAATTGCAGAAAAACTAATTCCGCCAAAAAGAGGTAGTGAGGTAAATTAACTTACTGTGTGTACAGGCTAATGGGGGCCTGAGGAGCTGAGGTGGGGAGAAGGGAGATGCAGCTGGGGCAGAGGAGGAAGAGACGGAACAGAAAATTAATGTTTTGAAGAGGATTTGAAGAGGGAATTGGCTTGGTGTATCATGAACCACACTGTTAACTGATCTGAAATAATACAAAAAAAATTTTATTTGAATATTGAGCTAAGACTTGTTCCTGTGTCTGTATTGCTTTAATAATAGAATTCTCTTAGATAAAAAAGAATAAAAAAAAAAAGAATTGTTACTTGGGCAGCTCATCTTGGTATTTTTCTTTCCTCCTCACTGTGATTTATAACATTGTGTAACTGAGTCTGGATGGGGTCAAGCCACCACACACTGAAAAAATACCTTTCTCTTAAAAAGATTTCTACAAACAGCAGATACTACACAAATACCAGTTTGGAAAAAATATTTAAATACTGAGCTCAAATATAGTGATTCAGGACAAGTAGGAGGCCCTGTGTTTTGCAAACAGCTGATGTTTTGTCTCCCCCAGATACCTATTATTTCAGTTGAGGACTCTACTTTATCTTAAATACAACTGCTCAGTGCTGTGTACCCTTAAACAGTGGCTACGCTTCCATTCAGAAACTATTGTACATGATGTGATTCAATATGTGCTGTTTCTGAAGTGTTTGGGATTTTGTCAGCTGAACTGCTAATGACTTGGAGAGTTTTCTCTTGTTTTGTTTCCCACATGCTTTGCAAGCTTTGGGCAGCTGTATTAAAGCATTATAGAGTACGTGCTTTGTAGTGAATTTGGGTCACTGTGTTAGAATCTCCTAGTAATGGCAACTTAAAAGGTACCGAGTAGGAAGGATGTAGATCTTTGGCTGGGTGGTGGCTGCCAGCAGATTCTTCTGCTGCACTGTGGGTTCCAGGAGAATTAGTCTGGGAGAGGGTGCACCAAGATGTGGCGGGTGGAAATATTTGACACGGTTATGATTTAGCAGCGATTCAAAACTTATTAGTGATTTGAGGTAGATCAAGAGGTTGAATTTTAGCAGCACTTAATGATTAACTGACTTAAAGGTTTACAAAGTGGTTTAACAAAATAATTGAACAGCGTCTTTTAATTATAGATTGAAAGTAATTGCGAGATTCTCACTATAAAGTGGGAATCCTCCACCTTCTTTTTCTGTCATGTTGAACCATTGGGTAACTTTCTGGTCCATTGTATTATTATGTGGCCCAGGTGGGGAGGAAATCCCAAATCAATATACATATGGGCAAAAGCACAGATTTGAAATCAATACCTATATGTGTAAGAAAAAGCATATCAGTACATGCACACACACGGTTCTCTTATCTGCTGGGATCAAAGATCCCTTAGCAGCAGGCAACTCTTAACAAGTCAACGGGTACCCCTTTTGACTCCTGCACTTGGAAGAACACCCACATTTGTAAAAGCTAATGTGTGTATCGGAAATATACTGGTAGAGAAGTGGGTGAAAGAGAGGCTAGCCTAGAGTTTAAAATTTCCCTTTTCCCTAGCTTAAAGTAAATACTCCCATGCATTGGCATTTCTCAATGGGCTATAATTGAGATTTGAGGGAAGGTGACTTGCCCCTGGCCTTCTCATCCTTGAGGTGTCAGCCTGAGTGCCACCCCAACTCAGGGGAGATACTGGACACAGCCCCTGGCCATTCAGAAGAGATCAAAGGGTCTTGATGGAATTGCTACGTACAGGATCTGAGATAATTGACTTCCTTCAGGTACTTTTCCACTCTGGCCCAGCGTGGACAACAGAATATTCTAGTTCTTTCCACCAGTTACGCAAGCCCAGAACTTGCTAGAGCTTGAGGTCCTGGTATCCCCCTCTCTGTGGCCATGATCCATATGTTGTCAGGAGTGATTGATCACAGTTATTATTTTCAAATGGTAGAAGTCATAGGAGGCAGGCACGCTAAGGGATTGCTGTGGTGTTTTATTCCGTTACCCTCCACCTTCTCTTTCTGTCATGTTGAACCATTGGGTAACTTTCTGGTCCATTGTATTATTATGTGGCCCAGGTGGGGAGGAAATCGCTCCAAGTGGCATAGAAGAGGAGGGGTGCACCACCACATAAAGACATAGACCTCCTGCCTTCAAGAATGTGGCTTCTAATAGTGAAATGCTAAATTTTGTGTAACAGAGATGAAATGTTGCTGATTTTAGTTACCTGTTATTTTACTTCCTTTTTCTACTGACACTCTCACAGAAAATTAGTATCTTTTATAATGCTTCATGGTATGTTATGGAACGAGCTGGGAGCTGTATATAGGCAACATGTACATAATAATCAATTCCTTTTTTTTTGTGTTTCGAAAAATCAGTTGTCCTGTTTATCATTACCATATCAGTTAAGGATATTTTTTTAAAGAAAGGCCTAAATATTTTTGTGATTAAAATATTTATAAAGAGAAAGATAATACAATGCTGACATTGTATTTGTAACTCATTTGCTAATCCATGTCTGCTGCATATCTCTTCAATATCTCTATAACCACAGGTGAAACTTTTGAAAAGAACAAATTGCTGATATTACTGTATTTTTATTAAAATGCATTTAGAAATTGAATGTTTTAAAATACTGCCTTAAATGTCTTTGTTTTTTTTTTTTCCTTAGAATAGACTTAACTATATATAGACATACCTGAATGCTTTCTTAAGTAGAAAGAAAATCTCTAAAATTCTGAGTTTTTGTTTTGCAGGATTCTGAAAAAAAAATGCTTAGGAATCTAAATTAAATAAACAAAGCTTCTCTCTCTCTTTTTTTTTTTTTTAACTAACCACTTCCTGAAATAGGTTTCTGTTATACATCATTTTGTTAAGCTAGGTGATTTTGCAATTGCTGCTGTACTGTGTTTGATGAAGACAGGCAGTTTTTATACTCAAATTGGCTACTTAAGTATCACCTGTGCTATAAAAGCAAGTCATCAATGAGTTGTACAATGTCAGAAGAGTAGTTCACTCTGTTCATCATGAAGATCATTAGACTGTCTGTTCTCATCATAAAGTAGTGAATTGCATTGCAACTGTTGGCTACAGAAGTACATCAAATTACTTTTAAAACAGCGTTTATGCTGTAAGACATTAAATTTTATAGTGTGATTTTAAAAAAATAAACCTAACTTAGGCATGGCCTGTGTTCTCACCTACTCACCAGTAATTGCTCAGTGTTGCCACCACACTGACCCTCAGATTCATAAACATGTCACTTAATTCAGAATTTACATGCAAAAAAAAAATTGATTTCTTGAAAAGCTCCTGAGATGCTGTACACAATTGCACTCTTGTTACTACACATATGTACAGACGTTGCCATCTTTTTTAGGCTGTATGGCTCAGCTTCCATCTTATTTCTAAGCCTGTTTGGGATTAATTAAGTAGGCACTCTCAGGACTGTGGCTCCTGTAGCCTGTCTGCCATCATTGCCACAAAGTGTGAGTTTTTTTATATGTTGTCCAAGTTCAGCCATTTACAATCAAAAAGGCTGCAGTGAGGTGTTTGGGTTGAGGCAAGGTGTCTTGTCCTCTATTTTTTATGTAGTTGCTGGGTTGGCAGAGAGCTCACCCACTCATTGAGTGATTGGGCTCTAGTCCTCCTGCCTGAGGTTCTCCAGACCCTCAGCTCCTTGGGTGCCTAACCACATGCTCTCAAGACTAGGACAGAGACACCTTCCAGGTATATAAACACGAATGGAAATGTATGGTTACAGCATAATCAAGAAGCAGCAGGAGAGAACACCCACTTGGGGAGGTGGGTGTTCGTCTGAGAGAGCAAAATTCAGTGTTTGCATCCCTGCTGCATGGGCTCTTGTTGCGTTTTGCGTTCAGGGTCACCAAGTGAAATGTTTATGGAGTAATGACATCAGGGACTTTAACTTCCCAGACAAGTGCTCTAAAATGTGTCAGTCTGCCACCTCTTGTTACTGTTGTCTTTTCTTTATAAAGTCCTCTGTCCCAGAAGGAGTAGCTTAGTGGTTTGAATGCAGATAGAGACTTGAACCTTCAAATCCCAGTTAGCATAACTACCTCATCAAAGCTGCAGGTAGCTGCTCTAGTCCCGGAGAGAGGTAGGATCACTGACACCCATCTCTGAAGTCTGCATTGGCACATGGAAGGACTGTCCTTCACAGTAATCTGGTGGCAGCCCCTCACTTCCCACCTCGGGGGGGGACAGCGAGCCCTTGCCAGAGGCTGTAAGTTTCTTCCCAAAGTGTTCTAGATTCCACCATACCAGGCAGTACCTAAACTTCTTGGTAACGCCGGGACTGAATGTTTTCTGAAGTAATGCTTTCCCCACGGTGTATTCTGGGGCATGATTCATTTGGGCCCAGGTTCATTTGGAACAGGTCAGAAAGTTCACTCTCTGCATAGTTTCATTTACCAGATGTTTACAAACCTTGCACTATTCATTGTTTCCTCTGTCATTCTGACCTATTCTGTTATCAAAACTCTGAACTCCACTGCTGTCCCTATCAGTACTCGTGGTTATTGGAACTGCTTTTTAAGTAATGTTATCATAAAGTTGCATATATTAGAAGCTTTGCTGTTCAGGAACGATGTACATATCTCAGTGTCCGATTCAAGATTCTTCTTTGTCTCCAGAATTCTGCTTGTAAATAGTGCTGTCTTAGTCACACAACTACTTATTTGTCTGTACCTTGAGAGGAATAAAAAAAAAATGTTATCATGGAGATATTCTACCCTGTTTGCTCTATTAAGCCATTTTCTCCAGCTGTCTCTGTCTCTTAAGTGCCATAGATGTCATCTGGGATTATTTCTGGTTTTTAAACTGCTGCTTTGCTTTAAACAGATGCTTTGCTTTCTGTTGCTTCAATCTTCTGAATAAACTAAACTCTTTGTGTTGTCACTTGTAGCAGATATTAGCAAAGTTTCACAATGGTTTTATCTATGGTCTGGTCTGTTTCTCAAAACTTTTTGCAGGGGATCTTGGATGTGGTGCATATGGTTTTAGGAAATGTATTGATGAGGTTTCAATGATAACAATATTCTGAAGAACAGGCAGTCTTTAGGGGAATTTTTTGAGTTATGGTAACAGTACCTGCTATAATCTGAAGAATGACATGGTCTTCATTGTGTGAGAGATCCTAGAACAACTCTAGAAGTTGTTTCAGTACAAAAATTGCAGCTTCTGCCATGGACAGAATTCTGCATCTGCACTGTAGAGTCAGTCTTATTTTGGTCATCTTGAACAGCATCAAGAACACGTAAATCTCACAAATGCTGAGAAATCACTCCTATGTTCATTCAGATACATACAGATTTCTCATTTTGATTCGAGTCAGGCTTAAGGCCATGAGAGACCCTGACTCTGTTCATGATTGCCACCCCACCTTCAGGGTGAAGTCCTCTAAATCATATAGCAGAATATGCCTGCCTCTTTCTCCATGCCAGACTATATCTCTGAGGGTCACAAACCTGTCTCATACAGTTTGTGCACACTGTGCAATTACATTCTCAGCTCCTGAGTGACAGTTTCTTCTGTTTCTTTTCAGTCACTTATTTGGTGGATAATTCTATCCAATGTCTTTGGGAAAATGTCCTTTAAGTTCTTCTGTTTATGCAACTTGATGGTGACTGCTGTGTCTCTGTCGGGATGGGGACTTGCACAGGCAATCTGGTAGCTGAGGATTACTGATCTCTGGAGAAGCCAAAGCTTAATCAAGGGTGTTCTGGAGTTCAGACCTGTGAGAAACTTGTTAATTTTAAGATTTGTCTTGATGGTTGTCACATTCAGACAGTGATGTCTACTGCCTACAGGCTTTCTATGAATAGGCCAAATGGTGAGATTGCTTTACCCTGCAGAAATGCAGAGTACTGTTGAACTGGCTTCAAATTCATTTGGTAGGCAAGCAGAATAGTCTTGCAGGTGTGGTTGACTGAATTATTCTTCTGATCCGCATGTATAAACTCTAATTAATTCTTTAGGTAATTACAGTTGGGAATGGGGTTGCCTTGAGATGAAGCTATTTACGTCAGGTGACATCAAGACATATATTTTTTCCTCCCTTGCCATTCAGTGTCTTGGATCAGACGCAGTCCTGATCATAGAGAGAGGCATAGACCTTTCTTCTGTTGGGTAAATAGTGGTCATGGTCAGTCAAGGTTGTACTCCTGTACTTGTCAGGTCTGGGATCAGGAGGTTATCTGTCAGCTGTCTCTCATGGAAGAGTTCAAGAAATATATTCCCCTCCTAGATCTGTGACTGAGAAATCTGGAACATTAAGGAGTTCCAGCATTCCTCATTCCAAGCCCTAAAATACTGGAGAGGAATGTCATTGCTTGTTTCTGTGGGGCTGTCCCTTGCTGCTTTTTCAGGTTAGATGTAGATAGACAGGTAGCCAGACAAGAAGTTTGGCTTAAAATAGAACAAAAAACTTTGTAAACAAAACTCAAATTTGCAGTTTATTATTTTTTTAAATTAAATAAATTTGCCTTTGTTTGAAAGCAATCCTTATGCCCAAACTACATGTAATGAGATTCCAAGAGTCAGCCCTGTGCAGTATCCATTGCAGGTGTTTGATCTGGAGTGAGAAATAAACCAGTCCTCTGTAGGGTTATTCACTTTTACTGGTCTCTTGAGAACTTGTGTAAAGAAAATTTTGCTGTCATTAAAGGTGCAAGAATCGTATGGTTGATTGATTTTTCTCAAACACAGAATGGCAAATATTGTCTGCTTACTTTACTAATCATTGTTTTCAAAGGCTTTTCAGATGCTTATAAATAAAATTACAAACCCAGAATTCTACGTTTTTAATTTAATGAAATTAAACATACAGTACATATGCCCTGAACAGGAAATGCATTCTGTAATGGATGCTTTTTATTTGAACATCTGTTCAGTATTGCAGTTGTTAAAAGTTTTCATTCTCTCTCCTTTCTGCCATACAAGCAATGCTGATTTACACTGGAACATACTTCAAATGGAAGACTATTAGAAAATCAACATTCTTTTTGGATAAAGCTGGAAAAGTAAATTTTTGAGTAGTGCTGGAATACAAGAAGAACACTTCTAAATAGGACATCTAACATACAAAGATTATATCATGAAAGTATTATTTTGGACTAAAGTTAGCTTATCAAGACACACAATGCTTCTAAAAACTGTGAAACAGCATTTTTTTTGATCCCAGAAAATGCAGATAATGAAAGCCTCCAGTTTTCTTAAATTCAGTTCTTTCTCATGAAATTGATTATACTTCCATGATCCGTTACTGATTTATTTGCAGTAGTTTGAATTAATACAAACAGCAAACAGCTAGCTAAATTACATTGTTTTTTCTTTTCTTTTTGTTTCTTTTTGTTAAAAATCCATGGCCTATGGATTTTATGTAGTTACGTGTGTATTAATGTTTCTCTGGTGTTCATGAGGACCCTGTCGGGATTGTATTCTGTACTGACAAAGTTTAGCAATATCTGTAGAACAGGATAAGGACTCAGAGGAAAGCTTACTTGGCCTAACTTGGCCACTTGGTTCTAAGCCTTGGCTGTGGAACCCATTATTTCTGGAAATAGTTTATTAGCAATAAAATAAATAGCATTATTATTTCATTATAATTCAAAACTTGCTTTGTTTCATTTTTTGTTCATACAAAATATTTTTAAAAAGACCCTAGAAGATTACTTACATGGGCAAGAACAAACTTTAAGCCATTATCAGTATTTTCTTTTATTCCAATATTAATTTCTGACCTACTGGTCATCAAACATATGCTGGGCATTTTTGAATTACTTTATGACCTTCCAGCTGTAAGTTCAAACCTATTTCAGTGTTGAGCAAAATCGTACTGATACATGTTTTCTTTTTTCCCCCCTTTGTTTATCAGGATGGTACGAAACAGAAGCGAGAACGGAAGAAGACCGTGTCGTTCAGCAGTATGCCGACCGAGAAGAAGATCAGCAGCGCAAGTGACTGTATAAATGCCATGGTTGAAGGCTCTGAGCTCAAAAAGATTCGATCCAACTCAAGGGTGTATCACCGATATTTTCTTCTAGATGCAGATATGCAGTCTCTGCGCTGGGAACCTTCAAAAAAGGATTCCGAAAAAGCAAAGATTGATATTAAATCAATCAAGGAAGTAAGAACAGGAAAAAATACAGATATTTTTCGCAGCAATGGAATATATGACCAGATATCAGAAGACTGTGCATTTTCAATTATATATGGAGAAAACTACGAGTCACTAGATCTTGTTGCTAACTCAGCAGACATTGCAAATATTTGGGTTACTGGCTTAAGATACCTGATTTCTTATGGAAAGCATACTCTAGATATGATAGAAAGTACTCAAGATAATATGCGGACTTCATGGCTTTCACAAATGTTCAGTGAATCAGATGTAGATAATTTGGGACATATACCCTTGTGTAATGCTGTACAGTTTATAAAAGACTTAAATCCCGGTTTAAAAACTAATAAAATTGAACTAAAATTCAAGGAGTTACATAGATCCAAGGAAAAAACTGGTACTGAAGTAACAAAAGAAGAATTTATTGAAGTTTTTCATGAGCTTTGTACCAGACCTGAAATCTATTTCCTATTGGTTCAGTTTTCAAGCAATAAAGAATTCCTAGATACCAAGGACCTCATGATGTTTTTAGAAGCAGAACAGGGTATGGCACTTGTCACTGAAGAAATAAGCCTTGAAATTATTCAGAAATATGAGCCAGCCAAAGAGGGCCAGGAAAAGGGTTGTCTATCTATAGATGGGTTTACGAATTACCTTACTTCACCAGACTGCCACATATTTGATCCAGAACATAAAAAAGTTTGTCAAGATATGAAACAACCTTTATCTCATTATTTTATAAATTCGTCTCATAATACGTACTTGATAGAGGATCAGTTTCGAGGGCCTTCTGACATCACAGGTTACATTCGCGCTCTTAAAATGGGTTGTCGAAGTGTTGAACTGGATGTATGGGATGGGCCGGATAATGAGCCTGTGATTTACACAGGGCATACAATGACATCACAGATTGTCTTCCGAAGTGTGATTGACATTATTAACAAATACGCATTTTTTGCTTCAGAATACCCTCTTATTTTGTGTTTAGAAAATCATTGTTCTATTAAGCAGCAGAAAGTGATGGTACAACACATGAAGAAAATTTTGGGAGACAAACTACACACACAGTCTCCAAACATTGAAGAGTCTTATCTTCCATCACCGGAATCACTTAAAGGGAAAATACTAATTAAAGCAAAGAAGCTTTCCTCTAATTGTTCTGGACTAGAGGGAGATGTTACAGATGAAGATGAAGGAGCAGAAATGTCACAGAGAGTAGGGAAAGAAGGGGTAGAACAGCAAAACTCGATGACGGGGAAACGATTTCAGCTCTGCAAAGAACTCTCTGAGTTGGTAAGCATATGTAAATCAGTTCAGTTCAAAGAATTTCAAGTTTCATTTCAGCTCCAGAAGTACTGGGAAGTGTGCTCGTTTAATGAAGTGCTTGCGAGCAAGTACGCCAACGAAAACCCAGGAGACTTTGTAAATTATAACAAACGTTTTCTTGCCAGAGTTTTCCCCAGTCCTATGAGGATTGACTCGAGTAACATGAATCCCCAGGACTTTTGGAAATGTGGTTGTCAGATAGTAGCGATGAACTTTCAAACGCCTGGCTTAATGATGGATCTTAACATTGGTTGGTTTCGACAAAATGGGAACTGTGGCTATGTCCTTCGTCCTGCTATCATGAGAGAAGAAGTATCCTTCTTCAGCGCGAATACGAAAGACACCGTGCCTGGAGTTTCACCTCAGCTGCTTCATATTAAAATCATTAGTGGGCAAAACTTTCCTAAACCCAAAGGATCAGGTGCCAAAGGTGATGTTGTGGATCCTTATGTCTATGTTGAAATACATGGAATCCCTGCCGACTGTGCAGAGCAAAGGACGAAAACTATGCATCAGAATGGGGATAATCCTATTTTTGATGAAAGTTTTGAATTTCAAATAAATTTGCCAGAACTAGCTATGGTGCGTTTTGTAGTACTGGATGATGATTACATTGGGGATGAGTTTATTGGGCAATACACTATTCCCTTTGAGTGTCTACAGACTGGTTATCGGCACGTTCCTCTGCAGTCCTTAACTGGTGAAATGTTAGCACATGCTTCCTTGTTTGTGCATGTGGCCATTACTAATCGAAGGGGTGGTGGGAAACCTCATAAGCGGGGCCTCTCTGTGAGGAAGGGCAAGAAATCAAGGGAATATGCTTCTATGAGAACATTATGGATTAAAGCAATAGATGAAGTATTCAAGAATGCGCTCCAGCCTATTCGGGATGCCACGGATTTGAGAGAAAACATGCAGGTACAGTTCTGATGAATTGATCAGTTCTGAAGTGTATTTTTGTATTACAATGCATATAGTATATATGTTGTTTAGAGTCTTACTGCGTTTTTTAAGTCGAGTTGATTGAGTCTAATGCTGAACAGCTTAAAAAATAGCTTATGTCAGAGGAACCTTTTAGGTGATACCATCTACTGAGGTAACCTTGGATGCAGATGCATATTTTGTTGAATGTGAATGGGAAATGTGATTCTAGTGTTAGTACTCAAGCCTGTTGACTTGACTTGTCTTTGCAGGAATGTTAGATGTGCACTAGAAGAATGCACTAACTAGTTTTAGAAAGTTAAGTTAAATAGAAGTGCAGGAGGAAATATAGGTGATAGGAAAAGGAGACTTTGCTGCTTACTAAAAAATTTCTCGTACCTGAAAGTTTTTAGCATAGCTTTTATTTTTCCCTCATTCCCAACAGAAGGCAGCACTTTCAGAAAGACTGCTTGCTTTCCACGATTCTTCCTACCAACTGTATGTTAGAAATACATGGAATTATTGCTTAGGTATTAGAAGATATCCTCTAAAAGAAATTACCTTACCTTGAGGATTGCATATAGTAAACACATTGAGGCTGAAGTATTTGTTTTTGTGGAACGTGAGACATCCTACTTCAAAAATTTATTTTTTGGAGATCCTAATGAGGATCCCAGGTAAACAGACCCTTTTAGACATAGACTACAATGAGCTGTAAGTTTACTTAATAAAGTATATAAACTTCTGGTGGAATACTAGTAGTGATCAATAAAATTCAGCATAGTCATTTCAGATGAAGTGACCTATTAAATCTTCTCACTCTTACGTAGCGTTAAGGGGAAACTGATTAAAGGAACTGTCTCAGACTTGATTGTGGATTTTAAAGTCACATCAGTGTAGATAAATTTTCTTCATGAATAATCTTACGCTAGAGAGATTTTAGTAGTAGTACAGTTTTAAAACTAATCTTTCTTCATATGAAAGAAGAAATTAGTACAGCATTATGAATCTTTCCCATTCCACTTAGTATATAGAACTGCTATACAAAAAGACTATTAAAAATGCGGAGGTGATATTGTGACTTTAAGTGTTTTACATTATGGGCTACATATAAAGTGAACTTTACTGATAGTTAACCCATTGAATGCTAGAATTCTGTCATATAAAGGATACTGTACTGTAAGATACCTTTCAGAGAAGAGCTGAACCTAAGATTTGAGGACATGGTGAAACCATACAATATTTTTTACTTTAAACTCTTCACTGTGCATGCTGCGTTATTTTCCAGAACTGATGTAATTGAGAACAGGCTCTGCAGTATGATTTCTCTGAACATGAGATACTACAAAGTATTTTACATATTTTATTCTGTCAGTTTGAAAGTTGTGCTATCAGCTAAATTCATCATTATCATCTCTCCATATGCTAACCAGAAGATATTTTATATTTTAGGTACCTGAGGGAATATTAGTTTTGCATAGCTTTAATGACAGATTATATAATGTGCACAGTTTAAACTCTGCTTAACTAAGGGGTTTATAGCTAATTAAAATGAATAAACCATGCAAAATAATACCAATTTATGTCAGGGAATGTGAGATTTGTTTAATTTCTGTATCATTGACATTTGTGTTCTAAATTGGTACAATTTTTATGATACAGAAATAAATAATGTCCCCACAAGCCAGATTATTAAGAACACAGGTTTTTGTTTAAAATATAAGGTAGAAAAGGAAAAAAAAGAGCAGTAGTGAGTTTAATGATTTCTCTAAATCTGTATACACATAGCTAGCCTTTTTTCTTCCTTGTAAGGTACTACATTACTGTGATAAAAGCTGATGTTATAAATTATTCATGTTCATCACTGATAAAAGTATAACATGAGTGATTAAATCGGATGTGATGTTACATGTCTAAATTTCTTGACAGTATGAGGGATAGTCTCTGGGTATAAAGTTGGAAGTCCAAAGGCAAGAGTCGTAGCCATATTTCTGTCCTCCCTGCTGTTAGTTAATATGTATGTTCCCTGGGTCCTTGTTTACCTCTCTGTAAGATTCTTCATAATGGCTTTTCCATGATGTTTATCTCACACAAAATCTGTTTCAATGGACTTCCCCCTGTCTGTCTTTTCAACTATGTAATTACTATGTTATTTAAGGTGTTGTTCAGATATTAAAAGCAGTTTCTGTTTCCTGGACGTTTATGAGGTGCTACTAAACTTTTGCTAGAGCTGAAGTACACTGTAAGTGACCGGAGTAGATGTAACTTAATATTCACATAATTTTGAATTAATATGCTACGTGTAGATATTTTGAAGTCTACTTTGGGTATTGTCTCCCATTAAAAGGCAGCAAAATATTTCATGTTTGATTCCTGATTAAGTCTCCCTAAGAAGATTGTCAACAAATGAGTCTTTCCATGCCAGCAAAACGGAAAGTGGTTTTGCTTAAAATGAAACTCTGTGTCCTAAAACTAGTCAGATACCCTGTTTGGGTAAGACCTGAGAGGAAGGAGAACTGAGCACATTTGTAACTTAAATATACCATGTTTTTGTTTTTGTTTCCTACAGGAACACAAACTCCAGACCTGCCAGAGATCACCAGCTCCCACTTGGTACAAAAATCCTAAATTCATTACAGTGAGAATATTCCCATCATGGAATTTCAGTGGCTAGTTGGAGTCACATTCTAATACTGGAAATTTTCTTTAAGTTTAAATGTATGGTTTTATATTTTATATATTTATATTTTACCACATTGGATATAAAATACCACTTGTAATAAATTCTAGGGAAAGGTACAAAATTTAAGATATTTATTTTAAAGGTATTTTAATACCTTTAAAATTCACTTAAGTGTGATGCTGTGATAGGAATGATATTGGTAGTGGAGTGCTGGGTTTGTGAATCACACCAAATGGGAGCCAGCAGATCCACAGCACGTCTGGACTATAGTTCAGGTATGCTTAAAGTTACAAATGGGCTGAATTCCTCCTTCCACTTCACTTTGCTTATTTGGGACATTCAGCACCTAGTATTTTGTTTCTGTTAGTGGCATTTTAAAAATGACTTTGAAATGTCTTTTAGAAATTTTACAAAATATATAGGCAGTATGGCTTAGAATTATTTCATTTACATGATTAATTTTAATAGTGATAGAGACCAGACATACCTGTTCTAAGTAGATTTTTTTTTTTTAATTCCTGTGGCAAGTATTAAATCCTGTTTGAAATTTTAACATTTTTGGTAAAATATATGAGTAATACTGGTTGCTTTGGGAAGTTCTTCAGGGAAAAGCTGCAGCAATTCCACATTGTAGCTCAGCTATCACAGTGAAGTATTTTACCCTGAAAGAATGAGGCATTAAAATTCATATTTAACTGTAAAGGAAACTCTTTCTTTCCTTTTTGCAGAATGCAGTAGTTTCATTCAAAGAATTATGTGGCCTCTCTCCTGTAGCAAATCTTATGCAGTGCATTTTGGCAGTGTCTTCGCGCTTGGTTGGGCCTGATAGTACACCCTTGGTAGTACTGAATCTCAATGATCAGTATCCGACTATGGAGCTCCAAGGAATTGTTCCAGAGGTTTTGAAAAAGATTGTAACAGCATATGACATGGTGAGTAGTCCTTTGTGGTTATTTTATATGCTATTTGAAAGACTTTCTTTTTATAATATACAGTAGCAGGCCTGTTTTGAAAGGTCATTTTAACCTGTGACTTCCTATTTCGTGCTTCATTACATCTGCATGAAAGTCATTCCCATGAATTTACAGCAATTGATAGTGTTTTCATATTAGGTAAAACATAGAGATTAATATACTGCATGCAAATATGTAAGTGCCTGTACACGTCAGAAGACAAAGTGTTACAATCAAGAGGATTTAACATGAAGAGGATGTATTAATTTACCTGCACCTTGAAGTGTTAAATTCTGCACATTCTTTTTAATTTTCCTTTGCTATACCTTTCTTATAGATCTGATTTGATTAGGCATTTTTACATCTGTAAGCAACTCTAATGCTATCTTCAGCCTTATACTTCAGTACATATGTAAGTTGCATCTTTAGAGAGTGGAAATTAAACATTTTGCAAGAAGGAAGGAAGAACAAATACACTGAGAAATAGCGGTTTCCATCCGCCTTGGATTAATTTAAAGCATGTAAAAAAGATCCTGATGAGTGTGATTTGAAATGTTCTTACTTCCACTGAAGTAATTTGGCACAGCGTAATTGGGCCTTTATTTATTTATTTAATGATTTGTTTAATTTGGTGTATCATCTGACAACAAGTAAGTTTTTCTAGGATAATTTTGCGTTAATTCTGTGTGCTAAAATGAGAAGTCTCACCTGGCAAGATCAAGTCACTGTTTTAAAAACAGCTCTTGCTATTTAAAGAAAGAAAATGAAGGTAAAGAAACCAGTAGCCAAGTTTCATAAAGATATATATGTGTAGACACAGAGACACGCACGCACATATATACCTATTTTAAACTGCTTTCTAAAGAAGAAGTGACTTCAGAATAACGCTGTACCAAAGTCCATAAAGCAGTCATTGGTAATTAGCAATTTAGGTAGAGTTTATGTAGTTCAATGATGATGTAAATGCAACAGAATTTGATTGGAAAGGTAGTACAGTTATAAGAAGATACTGGCATTTCCTCAGTGACAACTTATAGGCTATCACTGTAATTAGTATGCAAACAAGCTTGATCATTAGGATTACACCTGCAGCACGTACATAATGAAGTTCTGTCTTGTTGGTGGAGATGGCCTGCAGTTTTTTCTGATGTGGTTATGGTGCTCGTTAGTTCTTAAGCTATTCCAGATACTTAGAATCTTTTTTGTAGGTCTGGATCAAGTTTTTTGTTTGAGTGTCACTTAGATGGAGGTGACTCATGACTCCAGAAATCTTTGCAATCCAAATTTGGTTTGCTCTTTGTCTCTCACATATGTTTCCCCCCCCCTGCATCCTGTAGTCTACACATGATTTGAATATTTTGTACTTTGGAAAACTATACTTTAGTTTCATATATAAACATAATACTATATATGTTTCATATATGAACATAATATAATGTTTATTTAGTGGCCTATTCAAAGCATTTTTCCATAGCCTCTTTCCTAAAAGGTAAAGACTAACTTTCATACAAAGACAAAGTGTATGATAGTGCTTCTAGCTCTAAATGATACTGAAAATAAGTAAAAATTAGGATTATTTTTATCAAATAAAACATACAAGTTAAAATAATGAGATGTGTTTCAATTTGTGAAACTTCGATCTTGCCAATACTCTGTCCAGTTTCACAAAAGGTTTTAAGCAATTAAAATTTGGAAGGTATTCTGGAAAATTAAGTCAGCCATGGGAGCCATACTGATAGCTCTTGTTTCTGAAAGCACACTGTGAAACAGTGGGAGACATCCATATCATCCTTTCCTCAAGGGGAGGAGAAGGGATGTGATGCTATTTAGATTATATGTGAAAATTGCAATAATGGCAGATGTTTAGAGTCTGATACTGTCATGAATACTGTTCTTTTTGTGTGTTTTTGCTGTAAATTAGTATAGCGAGCCCTCCAAGTTATGTATTTTATCTCAATGGTTGGCTTTGGCTTGGGGATTTTTTTGACATGATTAATTAACAGGTGGGTGTAAAAGCCTTATTCAGAATAAAGAAAGGGTAGATGTACTGTCGAAGTAATGATTACCTACTTCTGCTGGCTTATGCCTCAATATAGATGAAAATTGCATTTTAACTATGTTCCTCCAATGTTTCAAGTACTGTAATTACAAAATCGTGTTGATAACAGAAATTGCGTTAAATGTTTATTAAATAAATCTTAGTTGGCACTATAAATGCATAGACTGTTACTACCTTCTGTGCATTCTCAATGTGGCACACGGAATGATATCCTCCAAGTACTGCCGTTTCAGGATCACGCTATTTTTGGCTAATGAATGGATTCTTATTTGTCAGAAATTCTCTCCTTTCTATAAAATGATAATAAACATAGAAAGCAATATTCAGCCAAGATTTTTAATTATTCAGAATTTCTTTACATTGGGAGTGCTTAAAGGACTTGTTGCTCTGTAAAGTGAGACCTTTCCAGTCGGTGCACGTAGAAGTGCGATACTGCCGGGGCACATGAAAGGTGAGAATATCATCAGTGTAGCACACATTGTTTTAAAGAAACAGTGAAACAGATGATAATAAGTTAATTAGCATATCATTAGATACCTGGGGGTTTTACATGTAAACAAATAGTACATAATGCTTTCTTAAATTGTCAGCATTCACCGCTATATTAATGGAGGAGCTATGAGTGATAAAACCTGGTAGTATTCATGGGTTAAAATACTGTATTTTTGAGTTTAGTGAGCGATTTGTCACCAGCATTATTGGAACCAGAAGTTTGCCCAGGAAATAAAAGATCTTTTGCATTTATCCATGTTATAGGAGTCGGGGTGTCTTTTCAGAATAATGAAACCCAAATATAACCAGGAATTTTTGAGGACAGAAGTTGAGTATTTTTCTCTAGCTTCTCCATGCTCCTGAGTATTTTTCACCCTAACATCTTTTCACTGTTTAACAATGTTTTATTTTTCCCTCTTGTTCATGAACTTCAGCTTCCTTTATGTGATACTTCAGCATGCACTCTGTTGGTGTCATCACACCCATCACTGATCAGTGCTGCAGACTGAAGCTTGGAGTTAAGGCAAGTGCCTCTTCCACACCATTGCATGTTTTTTCAAAATGTCATATGACCTTTAAGATAAACAGTAAGTAAAAACTAAAAAGTTATACTATGGCAAGAGAAAAAAAAATCTTAAGTCTGCAGCATTATTCAGTGATGAGTGTAATAAGATTGCAATGATATGCTAGAGGATCATACAAATGAAGCCAGATATTATTGAGACCTTTATTGTCTCTGTCTGCCCTTACTGGAGGATGAAGTGTCCCATTTTATGAACATAAGTTTTTCTGAACTTTGCAAGCAGGTGTTTACTTTTAAGAGGAAAGCTAACAGAAAAGGCAGTAAACTGTACCTGTGTGAAAGAAGAAAAGAGTAATGCTGCTACAATAATTAGGATTAAATGTTATTAAAGCCTAATTACATAATGCTGCCAGATCCATTTTTTTTACAGTTTCTGGTGTTTGTTTTTTTTTAAATGTTGAGGTTATGTTGTAATTCAAAATGTCTGCAGACTACAGTGTAGAAATTGTGTACTTTAGTCAACTGACTTACAGGGGTGTGTTTATTGGTGGTCAGGGGTTGTGAGATGATGGAAATGAGAGATATTAAAAGATTGCAAAGCTAGTAAACTGGAAAACACCATATGATTGGTGATTACTAGCTCTCTAGTAAGCTTAAATCCAGTTACCTTGTTGTTGTCTCATTTCAAATGCTGACTCAATACAGCAGATTGCATACGCAATTATGTGGAAGAAAACTTCATGTTATGGAGTTGAAAATTTGGCCAATGACATAAACTAAATATGATAGCCTGTATTTTGAACTTGAACACATCCATCCTGCTGGGAAGTAGAGAGTTTGACACTGTATCTTGAAGAGTTATAGAATGGACCAGTACTAGTATGGCTTATTGAAAGACTGTCTAGAAAGGACTGACTGTCAAGGTTTTGGTAAAATGTTAATAGTCCTCTCTGCCTTTTAAACTCACCTTGATATCAATACAGGCTAATTGGATGCAGCGATTCTGTACTGGGCATGTTGGATAGAAGCTCATAAATGTGAAGGAAGCAAAGAATACATCCATTGTCTCTTTCACAGGGCCTAAAAAAGAATGATTAACATATCTGGTATGAGTCATGCTTGGTTCATAAAATCTGTCTTAGTTACCTTGTGTTGATGTAGGTCCTTGATGATGGTTATTGTGCAAATACAGTAAGAGGGATTTCAATCATTCTGCTATGGTTATAGAGTCATATCTTTAGAAAACAAATAGATGAAGACTTCTCTACTTCATCTCAGTTTACTGATGTGCCAGAGTTACTCAGCTGAGAGGCCTTTGTTCCACAAATCACACTTTGAGGTTGCAAAATTTAGAGGTAGCTAAAAAATACTAGATCCAGTGCTGGTAATTCCCAGTTATCTCCTAAAATGGAGTGAGTGAACAGGTTTCTTTAACTCTTGCTTCACTTTCTTTTGATCAATTTCTGATTGTTGCAGACAAGACTGAGTTCAAGAAGGTCACGAATCTCCTGCATGAAACTCAGTCTTTGGATCTCATGTGTTTTTAGATCATGTGATAGCATCTGACCACTGTCTGCTTTGTGCACCTGAAGAAAATACAGATTTTTCTATCTGATACCTTTTCTGAGGAATAAGTGACTGGTGTAGACTGTGATAGCTATGTTCTGTTTCCTGGTTGGTTCTGAATGTTGTACTCAAGCCCATGTCTTCTGGAGTCCAGCTCCATGGGTATAAAAGACACTTCATGAAAACAATAGGAGAAGGTGTTGTTCAGAAGAAGGCATCTTCCAAAAAGCTGAAGTCACGCAAATGAGGAAGATAGAATAGATATTTGATCCTTCCATGTTTAAATAAAAAAAAATACAAGAAAAGCAACAGTGAAGAACAATCTGCACGGACTTAAAAATAACAGTAACTTGTTTTCTGAAAATACTAGAAACAGGAAGCCTGTCAAAGAGTGTGTATGACCAGAAAGAAAGCCTCAGGAAAAGAAACAAAGCCACAATACTAAATTAATTTTTGCTTCCATGTACTGATGGAGATTAAAGTTTCACATTAAATGCTTCTTTATCTCTAACTGAATGCCGATAGAAATTATTACACAGGAAAGGTGAATTGACTGAGAAAAAAATTACCAGAAAGAGGTGATATTCATTAAGGGTTCTGAAAGATCTCAAGAGTTGGTATATCCCAACTGATAATTCTTACATGTGTCCTCTGACATTAACTGACTATAAAGTTGTTAGTGTGGTGCCAGGGTTTTAAGAGTTTTCCAGGGACGATTAAGAAATTGCAGATCGGACAGGCTGATATCTGTACTGTGCAAATGGGCAGGAACTGTTTTGAAGAAGAAAATTAGAGGAAAGATGGAGAAACGTGTTGGGAAAGAGTCAATACAGCTTTTATAAAGTGAAGGGCTCATTAATCACTTTGTGTTCTTTGAAGTCAAGATGCATGTAGACATGGAAGATTAGTCTGGTTGGATTTCCCAAAAAGCATTTGACAAAAGTCCCTTTTCAAATGCTTATGTTGCAAAGAAGTTGCTATTAAATTTTTAGCCTTTTAAAATTCTTAGCTCTTCTCTGATAGCTGGAGTAAATGTTGAACTTAACCTGATGTTTCAACAAGAAAAGAACTGTTAAGACAGTTGCTTGTGTTGATTTTTGCATTAGGGTGTGTTCTTCCAGTAAGTGGATTAGAGATAGCACGTATAGCTCCAACAACTTTGATCTAGCTAACACAGCTAAGTACTCTTGAAGATACATGACTTAATGATGCCCTTAGATTTGCAAAGATCATCAAGGTGTGAGGTATGTGGGTGCTTAGAGTTTAAACAACTTTCTCAGTCTTGGTGGTGGATTGTTATAATGTGTGTTAAAACAGTAACTTTCAGTTGTCAATGTAAATGTAATATTTAAATACTGGTAACACACAGTGTCTCACTATTTCCGTTATTGCCTCTGGCTTTGTACAGTATGTTTGCTTTCATTATCAGGTCTCTGCAGAGTTAGAACTGTATTTCTTTAGGTAATAAATAGATAGAATTCAGTGGTGAAGAGATCTAAGGGAAGACACACATCATGCGCTGCAATTTAATGTTTCAAATAGCTCAAGTAGTGCTTTTTGACATGTTTAATAAATGATGATAGCTGTAGATCCTGGGGTTTGAGATTAATTTAAATAGTTACTGATTGTGTAGTTGTTAGTCTGTCTGTCGCAAAACCTGATGGAAAACAAAGTATTGATGGAAAATACAGTAAATACCTTACACAGCTTCTTCAAAAAGAGTTATGTTGCTTCTCATCAGTTTTTTTTTGTTTTATAATAAGATAGTCATTCTAAATTAAAGGTTGCAATTACGCTTCCAAAAACAGAGCTGCAGATCATAACTTCAGTTTATGTTGGGCTTTTCAGTCCACAAGGGCAGAAACAAACATCTAATTTTGGATATTCAGGTTTCAGTGCCAAATGTTGTAAAGCTGGTTTACATTGATTGAAAAGCTTTGATAATGACTGCTTGATGCATCCAGAAAGTCAAGATTTCTTCATTTTTTGTTAAGTGTGAATGGTGAAGGTTTTGTTTCCTCTCACTAATCCCATTACGACTAATGGCTGACTCACAGTATTCGTAAGAGCATAAAATAATATGACTACTTAGGAAGAGGAATTCATTTAGCTTACTGTCCTGTTTCTAATATAGTCCAATGCAGTGCTTATGGAAAAGCACAAAAATAGGTCAGATGCATAGCAGTTTCTCTAAAATGTACTGCGTATTTCCAATAGCTCTCTTTTTCTTTCTCAATAAATTCTTAATCTTCTGTTTCTCTTTTTGACTTCTGCTGTCTGAAAAATTTGTTGTTATTAGAACTGTTACTTATGGATTTAGCTTCAAAAATAATTCTATTATTTTTTTCAGAAGGATGATTAAAAAATTCTGCTTCTCTTTACAGATACAGGATATTTTCTTTTCATATTCCTTCTTCCTTATTGTCCCCTTTTTACATAAAATTTTCATTCTATCAGATTCAGTTTAAAAATTATGAAAATAATTTTGCTCTAACAGCCAGAGTATCAGGAAAGCAAGGAGAAATGGCTGTTATATTTAAAGGAGTTTAATGTCATTGTGTGCATAGTTTAGAAGAGAGCTGCTGATTGTTTTATTTACTTTGTCTTCAATCTAGTCTTTCTCAAATACAACCATAGAATCATATACTTTACTATATAATATCATATTGTATTACAAAGAATCAAAATACTTTACTCCTAAGGAATTAAGAAAGAACATAAGATTTTTAATGGAAAATTTGTGGACTGACTGTTTTTTGGGAAATTTTCTTGAAATGTGGGAAATTTAATTCATTTTGGGATGCTGCAGAATTAGGAGCAGATGATGTCCTATTTTTTTCTTGGGCCTCCAAGAATTAGTTTAAGTAAGAGGATTTAATTTCTCATGCTTCTGCACTGCATCATGGCATAATCTCAGCTTGCTTCTTTCTGAAAAATGATGATTGACCACGCTGAAAGCATTGCAGTCAATGGTTCTATGTCCAAGTGGAAGCCAGTGATGAGTGTCATTCTTCAGAGGTCTTAAGCTGTGTCTTAAGCCAGAAAGATCAAGTCTAAAAATTTCCTCTGATTGGAGATGCCAGCTTTGCAAAAATCCATATTTATATACAATCACTGGTTGTATTGGAAGGCACCTCTGGAGATCATCTAGTCCAGTTGCCTTGCTCAAAGCACAGTCAGGTGGAGCAGGCTACCCAGGACCATGTCCAGTTGGGTGTTAAATATCACTAAGGATGGAGACTCCACTACCTCTCTGGGCAACCTCTTCCAGTGTTTAACCACAAGATCCCCACCGAGCCTTCTCTGCTGCAGGCTGGAGAGTTCCAGCTCTCTCAGCCTCACCTCATATAAAAGATACTCGAGACCCTTAATTCTCTTTGTGGCCCTGTGCTGGACAGTACCTTTCCTGTACTGGAAAGCCCCAAATTAGACTGAACATTCCAACTGTAACCTCATCCATGCTGCCTAGAGGAAAAGGGTCACCTCCTTCGGTCTTCTGGCAATGTGCTTCCTTAGCTATGTTTAACTTGCTGTCCACCAGGACACCCAGGTCTGTTTCACTGAAGCTGTTTTCCAGCCAGTCAGCTTCCAGCCTGCACTGGTGCCTGCATGGGGTAATTCTTCTCCAGGTACAGGACTTGGCACTTGCCTTTGTTGGGGGCCTTTGTTTCCCCTTTTCATGGGGTTCCAGTCAGCCCACTTCTCCAGCTTGTCAAAGTCCATCTGAGTGGCAGCACAACTACCTGTTGTATCCAAGCTGGAGGCCTGTAACCAGTGGTGTCCCCCAAGGGTCAATACTTGGTCCAGTCCTGTTCAATATATTCATCAGTGACCTGGATGAGGGGACAGAGTGTATCCTCAGCAAGTTTGCTGATGATACCAAACTGGGAGGGGTGGCTGACACCCCACCAGCGAG